>JAHDVE020003801.1:0-67941 GCA_022606495.2 Halesus radiatus | reverse complement strand
TAAATTGAGAAAAAAAAGCTAACTGTATTTATTCCTTACGATATATTGCAAAACGCTAATACAAATGATAGGAGTTACGTGAAGTTGGGCGGCGGGTGAAGACGGGGGCCGGGGGAACTGATCCATATCCATATCTAATCTTCTTTGTCTTTGTTGGTGACGCCCCTGGGCGGCCTGACGGGACGCTTGGTGTTGGTCTGCCCGTACGCCAGGTAGCGCTTGTCGGCCGGCTTCAGGATCTGGAAAGAGCATACCAGCATATGCAGAAATATAACTCACACACAACGGTTCATATTATATCATTGATACAAAATGTTAGAAATTTCTAGTTTATGTTTAAAAATGGAATAAATTAAAATATCAACAGAACTGAATTTATTCCCTTTGGACTGGAGAAAAGCATAAAATCGTTAGTTTTAGACTAATTAAGATAGACCGGCTCTGGAAGTCTCGTCAGGTGCTTCCATTGAGACATTAACTAATTTGTATAAAAGTAACTAGTAACTAGTAACTCATGGTTCTTCTGCAAGACATGTCAGTTAAATCAAGTAATTTCATTAAATTAACATAATTTATTTGTTCAATGAGTATGGACAGTTTGAAATTACTCATTAAAAATTTGTGTCGAACTCTCTCAGTGTTTAATTGATGTGCTTGCATGGAGAACAAATTGGGGAATTAATTTCTAAATTACTTCTTACTAAGGTAGTGAACAGAATCTTAAGGGAGTAGAGAGGCTTAATCTTTTTTAAAATAAACCCCAAACATTTCATAACCTTATTTGTTACCTCATAGATGTATTTCTATGAAATAACGCATAAAATATATCATTTGTGCACGCCGGTTTTCGAACCCGCGGCCTCGGGATCCGGAGCCGAGAATCTTAACTGCTCATTTACGAAAGTTACTTCTTAAATTGCGGATCTGTACTTATACGTACTATATTTACTTATACGTACTATATTTACTGTAATAGCTATGTAACCTACATACTAATTTCAGCATTTCGTATCGAATCACATTTATTGGAGATGTCTCGGCCGACAGCGCCGTTATTAATGCCAGTCCAGAATAGATAGCATTCTAGTGGCACTGGCAACCATTATGAAATGTGCGGTAAACCCGAGCCTGGGTGGTGGTTGGGGGTGGAAATGCCAACGGGAAATAGGCCTAACGGCTGCTATCGAATACTTAATACCTAGTGGTTAATGTAGTAGGTAAAGCGTTGGTCATTCTGTAATTTACCCTGTATTTCTTTTATTTGTGTGAACTCGGCGCAAGGGTCCCAAGCCGAAGCGTTTTTCCCAATTGGGACTATGTCATCGCAAATTTGGATATGTTGTGAGGTTAAAGGGACTGGGAGGGGAAGGAGATGGGAAAGAGGAAGGATGGAAATTACCTGGCTATTAAGATCTAGTTACCAAACATGGCTAATGCCATTTTAAGTAACGTTTCGATTCTGAATGGTGATCTTTCTTCAGGACGTTTCTGAAAGTATGTGTCTATAATTTTCAAAAAAACTCTGATGGACATTTGTTTTGATTTTAGCTGTCAACAGTTGTTCTGTTTTGTTGCTCATTATATTTATCAAAAACCAATTATTTTCTGTTATCTATTTAAAGAAAAGTGTTGTGTATCGTTCCTTGAGGATTCTTCTCCCCTCTGGTCATCCAGGAGCCAATTTTCGCAGCTGATTATCAGATATTTATGCACTTTTCTACCTAGTCGTCACCAGTTCCATTTTTTTTTTTTTTTCTTTTTCTTTTGTATTTGTAAAAAATGGAGGATATTCCTGAAAAGGTCCATTCAGGACTCCCCAGAAAGCCTCCAGATCCCCCTCCTGACCTTCCAGATAATACGTCAGAAGTTTCAGACAGTGAATCTGTCATAATAAAGTCCTACAAAAAAAGAAAGTTTAGTGCATCTCCAAATATATCCGACACTCCTTCAACTTCACAGACCCCAGCCCCAGCAGAACTTCCAGCATCTCCTCCAACTAATTTCTACTCTGTTCATTGCCGTGGCCCATATATTGTGTACGCCCAAAAAACCGAGCAAGGAAAAACTATTCATCCTCTTGAGTTTGGTAAATTTCTAACAAATTTCTTAAAATTCTTTCCATCAAGCCTGGAGGTGTAAAAGCCGAGGGTCGTTTTCGAATCTCTGCTGAATTCCTCACAGGGTCAGCCGCCAATTCATTTATTAAAAATATTTACATTTCATCAAATTCCAAATTCAAGGCATACATTCCTACTTTTAATGTAACCCGTATGGGCTTGGTCAGAGGTATCTCGACCGATCTTTCCATCCCAGAAATTTTATCCGCCCTTACAACTCCTCAACATATCGGCAATCCCATAAAAGCCAGAAGACTAAATTACAAGGACTCTTCTGAGGGCAAAATTACCTGGAAACCCTCCCAATCTGTCGTGATCACCTTTGAAGGGCAGTCTCTTCCCTCGCATATATATTTATTTTTTAATTCATTACCGGTTGAAATTTACACTTATCCTACCACACAATGTTTTAATTGCTGCCGTTTTGGTCACACCAAAGCTGCATGCAGATCTTCGCCCAGATGTTTCAAATGTGGTGAAAGCCACACAGCTGACCAATGCCCTTCTTCAGCCCAACCCAAATGTTTCTACTGTTTAGGCTCTCATACAGCCATCAACTATTCTTGCCCAGAACAATCCCGCCAAAAAAATATTAAATTTTCGATGTCTTCTCAGAACTTATCTTTTCTGCAGGCATCTAAATTATTCCCTCCTGTCAAGAAATCATTTGCTGAGGCTTTATCCAGCAACCCTACAACCAACTCTCACCAATCCTCAACAACAATTTCTTCTCGCTCAACTAAATTCTCATACAAAAACCCCACTCCTAAACCGGCTCCTGGATATGATCAACAACAACACAATTCACTTCTTTTAAATCCCAATGGGTCATCACTTTCAACTGCCGTAAATGGTTGTGCAAACAATTCTAATCCACCCTCAACGAACTCTCTCTTCCTTTCTGAAAAACTCTCCCAAGACAATTCTTCATTTATTCAAACCCTTATTATGCTTTTAATTGACCTAATTTCTTCACAAACCAATCTACCGTCCAACGCTGCTTCTATTATTACCACATTAAAATCACTTTCACAAAATGACTCCACAAGACGTTAGATTACTTCAGTGGAATAGCAGAAGCGCCATCTCCAATAAGGATGACCTCACCCGCCTTCTGTATTTCCACTCAATATCGATTGTTGCCGTCTCTGAGACTTGGTTTAAGCCTGCTCAACTCTTCAAGGTGAGCGGCTTCCAATGTCTGCGGGACGGCCGCATTGATGGGATGGGCGGTGCAGCCTTGCTCATCAAAAACTCCCTACCCTTCACCCCTCTTTCCATTAAACCCATAAATGCATCCTTCCAATTAGTGGCAGCTACTGTCTCTAATATTACATTTATATCTCTCTACATTCCCCCTTCTACCTCATTTGATCTTTCCTTATGGGTCCACATGCTTGGCAAAATATCTTCCCCTTTGGTTATTCTGGGTGACTTCAATGCACACTCCCCACTGTGGGGTTCTTCATCCACGGATTTCTCAGGAAACAAAATTATTGACCTTATGGACTCCTTAAACTTGTGTCTTCTAAATGACGGATCCCCAACAAGGTTAAGTCACCCTGGACAGAGACCTAGTGTGGTGGACATATCTCTTTGTTCCCCATGTATCTCTCCACTAATTTCCTGGAGAACTACCTCAGACCCCTGCGGCAGTGACCACTATCCCATCATTCTGTATCTGGGTCAGCGGTTAGATACTCACCATACATTTCGTTTCAAAAAAAAAAACAGCTGGCGTAACTTCTGTACTAACATATCCCCTGCCACTCCAGTGGGGGAGGTTTGGTCGATGATTCGCAGATTTAGATCTTCCTTTTCACTGCCGAAGCCATCTCACAATTCAGCAATTTGGATGTCTGACTTTCTTAGCAAAATAGCTCCCCCTTATGTCCCTAATCTTGATGAAGTACCTATTCCATCTTTCACCCCAAATTCGTCTTCATGGTTAGATGCTCCATTTTCCATAGAGGAGTTAAAGAGAGCTTCGGAAAACCTCAAAGACTCTGCTCCAGGCAGAGATGAAATTCTGAACATATTCATCAGTCACAATGATGACAGTTCCCTTTCCTACTTTCTCTCTCTTATCAATTTATTTCTGGATTCTGGTATTATTCCCCCAGACTGGAAAATCCAAAATATCATTCCCATTTGCAAGAGTAACAAAGATCCTAGTCTAGGTTCAAGCTATAGACCGATTGCTCTCTCTTCTACTCTATGCAAAGTAGCTGAAAGGATGATTAAGAACAGATTAGACTGGTTCGTAGAAAAAAATCAAATCCTTTCCCCTTCGCAGTTTGGATTTAGAAAGGGTAAAGGTACCCTTGATAACCTTTCTTCTCTTGTGACAGATGTTAAATTAGCACTTTCTAAAAACGAATATTGCATAGCAGTGTTTTTAGACATCTGCGGAGCATATGACAATGTTGTCATCCCCATTCTAAAAGAAAAATTATTGGCGATTGGCGTCCCACCCAAATTGGTCCAATTCATTATTAATTTGCTCTCCCAGAGAACTATTTTTGTAGACGGGCCTGGATCCTCTCCCCACGTTAGACACATATTCAAAGGACTCCCGCAAGGGTCTGTCCTAAGCCCGATCCTGTACAATATTTATACTTTCGATCTGGAAAAATCTATTCATTTCATGTGCGATATACTTCAATACGCCGATGACTTAACGTTCTACAAAATATCCCCAATCTTTTCATCGCAGCGTCAGCAATCAACAACGCTCTTAGAAAACTCTTGGCGTGGTTAAATAGTAATGGCCTTGAACTTTCTCCTTCCAAAAGCAAAGTTGTCATTTTCACCCGTCGTCGAAAGCTCCCTGATATTCAGGTGAGATTTGGCGATGAAGTCATCCCTATCTCTAAGGAAGTTAAGTTCCTGGGAATGTTTTTGGATTCCAAGCTTACTTGGAACACCCATATAAATCATGTTATCACAAAATGTGAAAGCAATATCAATCCACTTAGATTTCTGTCCGGAGTGTGGTGGGGTTCCCACCCAGCATCTTTAAAACTTCTTTACAATGCCCTCATCCGAAGTCATCTTGATTACGGATCTTGCCTGTTTGATTCAATATCTTCTTCAAATTCACATAAATTAGATAAGATCCAATCAAAGTCTCTTCGTCTTATTCTAGGAGCCATGAAATCTTCCCCAATCAACTCAATGCAAGTAGAATGCTCCGAACCCCCCTTGCATATAAGAAGGAGATGCTTAGCAGAAAAATATATTTTCAAAACATGCTCGATAACATCCCATCCCTTGATTCCTAAACTTCAATCTTTAAAGTATGATGTTATTTCCAATCCATTTTGGAAAAAACAGTCCCCCCCCCTTTTCTATGACTGTTATAACTCTTTCCTGGATATACCCACCAACATCTATCGTAACGAATCTCTTCCCTTATACTCGTGTTCCTATGAAAGCCTTACCTTCTATCCCAAGGTTCACCAGTTTATAGGAATAAGCAAAAAAAAATATAAACAATTCAGCTCAATCAAATAATGTAGAATTTAACAAAATTATTGAAAACAATTGGCCAAACTATATAAAATTATTCACAGATGGTTCCAAACTCAGTCAGGATTCCCATTGCGGGGCCAGTGTGTATGTTCCACACAGGAAGATGAGTCTCCCACACAAACTTCCCAAAGAATGCTCCATTTTCTCTGCTGAATGCATAGTTATCATAGAAGCACTGCATCTTGTCAAATCGCACAATATTAGAAACGCCCTCATTCTTTCAGATTCGCTTAGCTCACTACAAAAAATATGTTCATCCCCACTCAATTCTAATAGCGATTCCCTAATCTGCTCTATCAGAGACCTCCTGTATTCCATTTCACTATCAAATACGTCAGTGGTCCTGGCTTGGATTCCAGGACACCTAGGTATTACTGGAAACGAAATAGCGGATTCCATTGCTAAGGAAGCCACTGTTCACGGTCCGTTAAATGGTATTCCTGTTCCAGTTAGAGATTATTTCCCTATTCTAAAAAGTAAATACAAACTCCAATGGTCCTCTGAATGGAAAATAGCTTCTCTAACAAAAGGTCATCAGTACTCATTAATACAACCGTTTATTCCTGTCAAGCCCTGGTTTCATAAATACACTTGCATGCCAAAAAAATATATTTCCTCCATAACTCGAATGAGACTAGGTCACACTTCTTGTCTTAGTCATCTCGCCAGATTCCATATAGTCAGCTCGCCTTACTGTGATTGTGGGTCAGAGGACACTCTGGACCATAATTTCTTTGAATGTCCTATCAATGACCAATTTCCAAATTTTATGCATGAATTGGTAAAACTTAAAATTGATCTCCCTACCAGTATTCCCTGCCTTCTAAGTCTCAACTCCCCCCAAATTAACAATTTATTAGCAAAATACATTTATAAAAATGGCATTAAAATTTAAGTCATTGGGGATTAAAAACACATAAATTTACACTGTTTAACTTATCTAACTTATCTAACTTATCTGCTTCAATTTTATTTGCCCAAATATTATATCTTGTTTAAAAGTAACTAATTTTAAGAACAATCTGTACATTTAAAATCTAACTGATTATACATGGCCGAGATCGCCCTTAATGGGTGAAAGCCAATAACAAAAAAAAAAAAAAAAACTCTGATGGACTATTGACATTTTTTTGGTGACCGGCTAATTCAACATACGTATGAATTTGCACACTCTTTTAAAGTAATATGAAGTCATTAAAAGTACGAAAAACTAAACAAAAAACTAGCCCGAAAACCTAATATAAACTAACTTTTTTTTATTAAAAAAAAAATTATTAGTTAAGGTTAGATTAGGTTTTCTGGCTAGTTTTTTTTTTTCGTAAACTTAATGACTTTATATCACTCGTGTTGATTTATCATAGATCCCCTTTTTTAGTCATGGCACTATACACTGTACGGTGTACAGTCGCGCAGGTGATACCTACTTTCGTTACACCACATAGTTTTAAAAAATATATTGTGCCTACCTATGCGGATTTTCTTAGAGTTGTACATGTATATTTCTAAAGCATGACAGAAAACAACTGCGTTCTATGTAATTTTCTAAGGTTGTCATTAAAAACTTCCTTGCGCGATGCAATCACACAACCCTCATATATTCTCAAGGAAGCTTTCACGCATACAGTAACTTGTATGAGACGACGTGCCAAACGAAAAAAAGACGTACTGTATGTTGTTCAATTAATGTGGGTCGGAATTTCGATGAAGCCATCCCTCTCCACAGTGTCCAGTGTTCAATCTTGCTATTGCTTTGGTCCACGAGTGCTATCGATTTCGTTGCTAATTCGTCCATCTTGTTGTTGCTAACTCAAGTCCTAGAGTGCTCTTGATATCGTAACTAATTCCTCCATCTTATTATTGCTGTATAGTGTATAGTGTATAGTGTATAGTGTATAGTGTATAGTGTATAGTGTATAGTGTATAGTGTATAGTGTATAGTGTATAGTGTATAGTGTATAGTGTATAGTGTATAGTGTATAGTGTATAGTGTATAGTGTATAGTGTATAGTGTATAGTGTTTAGTGTATAGTGTATAGTGTATAGTGTATAGTGTATAGTGTATAGTGTATAGTGTATAGTGTATAGTGTATAGTGCTATTCGGATTGTTACCAATTCACTTGTGACATCTATTTCGGGCTATATATTATGCATGTATAATACGTCATGTATATATGTCAAATTTTGCAATTACCTACGTAATATTAATGTCAATTTAAGACAAATTTATATGAGCCCGTGGCTTAATTCAGTCGACTACCCAGGAAGACGGGAAATGTTTAGATGTTATTTAGATGGTGTTTAAAATAAATAAAAATACGGAAATTAATCGAAAAATATATCTACTTATTATTATTTTATTTTTTTGTATCAAATTTAAACAATATAACATTATATTGCCTTGCTAATATTCTGAAATTTACTTGTCTTAGCCAGACGCGATGCCAACTCAACCGCTGACCATTGATACGTGAATTTATTTTTATTTATTATTCTCTAATTTATATCATAATTTTACATCTACGATTAAATGTATCCATAATGCGTAGTAATTAAAGTTACCTGCACATTCCAATCAACCCGACCGAACCTAACCTAACCTAGTCCAAACCAAACCAGACCAGACCAAACCTAACCTAACCTAACCTAATTTAACCTAGACCTTGAGGTTATCATAAACTTAAACATAATATTATGGAAGGCGTGAAAAGTTTATGCAGGCTAACGTTTTGCCCGTTGCACTCAACGGAAGTTATTAAAGTTTATTATTATTCCCGAATATAAATTCATATTTTTAATAGTTTTTATTTATATAACTATATCTCGATTTTTTTGTGATTTGAATTTTTAAACTTAGATTGAATCTAGAATTCGTTCAGATGTCACAGCGATCACTCAAACAGATGCATCGCTTGCATACTTCAGCAGTTTTCAATCTTGCAGTGCATTTAACCCTTCCAGACCTGAATTAAAACAGGCAGTGGTAAAACATATTTGATGCTTTGTAAAATTATTTTTGTATTTTTTTTTTCAATACTTTAGAATCTATTGCTACTTCCATTTGATAGAACATTGGGTTTCTAAGGGCGTGTTAAATGGCAATTAAAATGACAAATCATACGCTGTATACAAAAATATATAACATTTTATTAATTCGAAAAATTCAACAATAAAAATATACCTTCATGACTAACATTAAAAAAAACATTTAAACAGGGTGTGGAAATCGAGATTAAACACAAAAATCATCTTTCAAAATATAAACATGGCTACCCCGCCTGAACGAGTAGCTGAAATCCAATGAAAATAGCGCGTAACTTCAATAGTGCCAGCAATTGGAAAATAAACGCCGCCGAATTTTATTTGCTCTAGAGAGGGAGGCAGCAATTCTGAAATCTATATATTTTCAAATGTACGGTACGGTAGGGTTAAAATTTTTAACTTTTTAATATAGTAAAAAGAAACAACTTTTGAATTTTCAAATTCGATTTACGTTTACACACGCTGTCCTCTTTTCGCTAAAAAACAATAATTAGACGTAAGCAAGACAGAAGGCTATTTCTCAGTGTTGCTTTTCAAGGACGTTGTTATCGAAAATGTGTGCATATGCACTAATACACACAATTCGATGTATGTGTTGTGTGTGGAGTGGGTGTTTCCAAATCCAAATAGTTTAGAATTATTCCTTTGTTTTTCAAGTCAAATTTTGCGATTACGTATTTATCTCAAACTGAAGTTCAAAAATTAAAATACATATTTATATTCCAATTAATTCCACAACAAAGTTACTCATTTTCAAAATATGAATGTTTTTCATGTCTTCGTTTGAAGTAACTTATAAATGAAGGTGTCTTTCTCACGCAAGAAAAGCTCCCGCGTAAAGGCGACCTTTACGTTCACTCGAAATGTAGATGTTAATTTGAAGCTCGAATTGCTGGCGATGGTAGTTTTGTGGGGCTCATTCATTATTAAATTGGCATGTCTACGCGAGCGCGGATCGCAAATCACAATAATGATTAATTCCGCGTAATTATATATGCGTCTGTTTGTAAACGGTATCCATGTAATTTGATGGGAAACGTAATAATTTCACAACGTGAATAAAGCTAAATTAACTTCAGACAACTATTTGATCCCACCGGTACAAATTATAATAATATTTTGTAGTCACCCGGTTTCTCTTGAGTTTCAACACGTTGTTTTGAAAATCTTTTTTCGTATGATAATTATTTAAAAAAGAACACTAAGCGCTCTTCTTTTATTTTTTTAAAACATTTAAATTGATATCTCTTGGCTGATCTACATAGTGTCCCGTCAGATGGCTGGTGGGATGGCTCAGCGGTTGTAGCAACGTATCCACACGATGGCGACGTTCAGTTTTACTTTCGTCGTACGAGTACTTCAAGATGGACGTGCCGCTGGGATAATAGATGTATATTGTTAAAAACGAGATGATTAGTTTTTATCAGTATATTAGGTAATTAAAATTAATTTTCGTTATTCCAAATATGAATATATGGGATTTTTATTTTTTTATAATTTGTTATTACTGTTTTATTTCTTCTTCTCTTCCAACAACTTCAGCCCGATAAAAGAGGAAATAAATAAAAATAAAAATTATGTTATTTTTTAAATTTAAATGCGACAACTTTTGGAGCGTCACAATTTACAACAATATTTCTATTTTTGATACTGACAATTCGTTGTGGAAATCCATTATAATGACTTGTGAAAGAATAAAAAAAAACGTTTTAATGAATCATTTAAACAATATCTATTTAGCATTTATTTTCATGTTTGGGATTTCATGCATCCATCTACGAATAATTCGATGAATTTTATAGTTTCATCACTTGTCCAAACTATCGCAATTACGTTAAAAAACGTATTTACGTAATTTCGAAATAAATTAGAACGTCAACTCTCGATCACCAAACGGACACCGGACATTGAGCAGTGGACCACGTGTACAGCCATCTCCTCTCACACGATGGGCCATCGTATAGAGCATCTAAGGTCCCTAGATCATGGCATAACTCACGGAGGAAACGAAGTCGTTAACTGAAAATAGTTTGCTGCATTTAGATAGTCCAGACAGAAAATGATCACGGTTCGAGTGTTTTTACTGCTTCAGATCAGATCTCTGCATATTTTAGTTAAGTTACTTGACTAATTTATTTATTTCAGTTTTTGTGACATGCATTATACATAATACCGATATACCACATACCTAGTACAAGACCTAAGTCCGAATGCTTATTTGTTGGGAAATCCACAAAAAAAAATTCTTGTACTGAGAATTTTTGAAGGAAAATATGGATTTGGACTGGCATTTGATGTTCGTGAAATACTAACGCGGGGCTATAGTTAAAGTTGCTCGGCAGATCAAAGTATTCAATTTGTATATGTTTCTGTATATTAATTGATATTTTTATAATTTTGAACTTAATCTTGTACTTAGACTGTAATTAAATAACCTCGAATAAATACTGAGGTACCGACAGAATCAAAGAAAACTTTACATATTTATAGGTGTTACGGACCACCACTGTGAAAAGGTTTATGCGACAAAATGTCAGAGTGAAAGAATAAATTAGGTGAAGGTTATCTAAGTTTAGAAAACGTTTTCAATTTAAATTTGATGTCATGCGTACCTTCGTAATTATATGTTTCTTGTGTATGTCCAAGGTTAGAAATCATTCTACAGATATAAAATAAATAAATAATAAGTTTTCGTGGAAATCAATTTCTTTGTGGTTTGACATATTATCAAATGAAACAAACGCTTTGTTTCATTTGAAAACCGCCACTGGTTGCTTGCAACATAACTAAATTTTATTAATTGTTTTTGTGTTTAATTCGTAGAACTCCATTTTTTTTTTATTTTTTTATTTAATGTAAAACAAATTTAATAATGTTATTATTAAGTTCTGCAAGTATTTTTAGTTTTTATTATTGTGACAGCTGTTTTGGCATTTAAGGCCATTTTCAAAATTTGGTTAATCCACATTGTGACGACTTATTTATATGATTTAATTTACTCCCACTCCTTTTAAATTTGGACGGGTAATGATTTATTATCGGTAAAACCGATTTAGTTAGAAAACAATTAAAATTCTGAATTCTGTGAGGTTTTCACATTTATAATGTGTTTACTCGTATTTAACTGACAATGTTTTCTTAATTGATTTATTTAAATGTGTTGTGTTGTTTTGATAATAAAAATTTTTAACGGCCAACAAAATTCGGAATTTATGGGATAAATTAATAAACATCAACACAAAACATAACCACCCTCTACAAGAAGAAAAAATTAAATAAGACTTTCACTCAAAAAAAATTAAAATCACATTTATCATTACTGTATAGAGCCGTGAAGATCTGGGACATGCGGACCAATATAAAAGAATGTGGAAAATATGTTTAAATTTTACCCCTCGAGTCTTTTGGAAGATATTTCTCCTAGAAAACAAATAGCCATAGAGTATTTTGGGGAGATATTTCTCCCAGTCCGAAACGAACTCATAATAGTCATGTTATCTCATTTTGTACTATTTATTTATTTATTTGTAAGAAACAAACAGCTTTTAATACAAATTTACGTACAAAGAAAGTTTAACAAAGGGTAAGCCAAAAGAGTTTCTTATGCTAACAGTGGTTAAATACATATATTACATTAAAAAAAGGAAGGAAGGGGCGAGAAAGAGGAAGATAGGATCGGGACAGGAGATGCTCCCTATGCATTTTATACTCGTGCAACAATTTGTGGTCGTACGTATTACCTCGGTTCGATATTTTGAAAGAGTTGTGAAGAATGTCGATATTGTGAAATTGTGCGTCATATTGCGCACAAATACGGGGAAATAGAGAATTTATCCTAAGATTGGTCCTGCATGCGGGCAAATAAAAAAATCGGATTGCCATGTTGGTCTTGATGGTATGTGAATGTTTATATAGTAATGTGTATGATTAAAATTGTGTTAAAAAGAGAAAAAAAATATCGTTATTATGAAAAGACTCGAGGGGTTAAGAAAAAAGTGACGAAATATATGAAGTGTAATTTTTAATTTTGTAATCTGTAATTTTTAATTGGAGATTGTCACTTAAATTGCCATTTTTTGTATAAGATTTTAAATTAGAATAGATATGTTACCATTGTACATATGTACTATTTTAAGTTAAATAAATAAATAAATAGGCTATTACGATTAATAGACACACGGCGTAGTTCATACGCACGAAAATTCTTACTCTAATTATTTGATAAGGCAGCTCATCAAATGCCAACCCAAAGGATTTGGTTGGTTTGGATTATTTGTCTAGGACTGGGATACGTGATGATCCCAGTGGTGTGTTACTCAAAGGTCGACCAAAATCTGCCTAGGCACACCTTATTAAATATTAATTTACGTACCTTGCTCCCAGATTCCAGTGGCCGAATTATTTTCCTAACTTACGTGATAACCGGCGGGGTAACAGCGAATTATTCGAAAACTTTGAAAATTAAATTAAACGGTACCATAATTTTTCCAACATCGTGTGAAATGTTACACTACGCTCTGACGTTATAAATTTGAGTTTTTAATTAGTGATAGCTCCCAAACGAAAGTACCCAATAAACATTAATTAAACCTAGTGAAAAAACGGCCCATGGAAAATATTAATTAAAAACTTTTTTTCATGAATAATTTATTTTTGATATTCGTAGAAAGCGTTTACTTTTTGGCTTGCCATAATTATTATAATATAAACGCATACTAAACCACTTCAATTTAATATATTGATCGACCGGTTTCAGAAGCACCCTTCCCTCGTCAGGATAATATTAAAACTAAAACGTAACATACAAAATAATGGCAGACAAACAAAACTCTTTAGGTGTTGAACTGGGAGACGACCAAAGTGGAAGGGGTAATCAAGGTTTTTTTTTCGGGAGGAACAGACCGGTTCACTGGAAAAATATCTAGAATAGGACTATGAGATAAATTTACTCGGTTATTAATACGGTAGGTTTAATATTTACGGTTTTTCTAATTTCAGCTGCTTCTAAATTATCTAATTTTTTGCCTTCATTTTTACGGTGAAGAATTTCAACCCTTTTATTTTTTTATTAAAAGTATGATCGGTTGAAATGAGATGATTGTCAATCATATTAACTGTAGATGCCAAAACTGTTCACCTGGGACTTTACTTCTGCTCTATTCTGAACACAGTATGGATACATTCAGATGTGTGTATTAAAGCGATGTCAGGAATTTAAAAAAAGCCCCCCCACCTCCACCAGATGGGGCGTGATGGCTTGATATTCTAACAAGTGGTTGGCACCATTACAAAGTTTGGGAACCCCAATTTTGGCTAACGGTAAATTAAATTAAATCAAACTTTCTGATGCCATTATCCTGCGATGGATCTGCAGTGGATATTTTTAACTAATGCTTATTGTTTCATGCAAATTCAGTTCAATTTCGATTTTATTTTAATCATGTCGTTAGGAACATTCCACATTTTAATCTAAATAAACTGTATTAACTTAATAACACACTGCGTATTCGGAACGGTTGCGTATGTCCATAAAATATTAACTTTCCCACTTAGTAAGGTATTTCATATCTCTCTGCCAACATGATATATTATGCATTGTTAAGATTTTACGGGTATTGTGAGCTAGTACCTACTTGCTGAAAACCTTTGCAAACTCTCTATTAATGTATGAAGTCAGCATTTATGGATTTTTTATTACTTTTAAATATTCCAAATTCAAACATTCACTCAAGCAGTAGTTGACATGGGAGCATTGTTAGTAATGTTATAATTACCACCTCGGCATTTTATACTTAATGTTAGAATATCAGGAGTAATGTTTGATTACAACAGCTTTTTTTTATTTTTATGTTACACCTCACAAGAGCTCCCCTGTCGTCTGTACGGTGTAAGACAGGGGAACTATATCATCACCCGGCTGGGCAGCGTTGGGAGGCGGGTCCAGTTAGGGATTTATTAATGCGGGTCTTGAAGACGCCCGAATTACGGGAGGAAGAAAAACAGAGTTGCACAAAAATGAGTCGAAGAATTGACCCGTTCTCATGAAGCCAACATCAACTGTGAACGGGTGTTACGTTCGTGTCCATCGAGTTTCGCGTACGTGCACCAGCATTATTCGACCAGGTTCCATTGAGATACCTGTAGAACACACTCGTTGCGTTTGTGCGTTAGAGATGACAACCGGTCTGTTAACAACGAATTGTCAATCAGATGGACCGCCCTCCTTTACACAGAATCAAGCAGGTTTATCGGGTATCCAGCCCAGAGGTGGCTCCCAAAAACTAATAATTTACTTTTGGCTTAAACGAATAATTTACAGAGTATAAAAATTAAATAACTTTTTTCTTACCAAACCCAGGTTAGTGTTAAATTCTCGGGAGATTTAACCTGGCATTTTATTCGGAAAATGGATTTACTGTTCACCAGTGCCGTTAATTGATTTATGACAAAAGGTAGGCTGCGTGTAATTTTCCAAGTTTGGGTATGAATTGTACATTGAATAATTAGAAAATGCCATTTTATTATCTTACTAATAAGTGTAAATTTTGTAATATAGAAACAATTTTTCAATGTACATTATTGTGGCATAAAAAAAAATTCACACATTTATGAAAAAAAAAACCTCTATTAAAATTATTTTCTTTTCTTTACTGGTTGGTTTTTGTTAAGGTGGGCACGGGTATTCAGCTTTAATGGACTTCATGACACTGATGTTCACAAAAGTTGCAGCACTTCGACTCGTGAGAAACTAGGATCATCCAAGTTTCGTAATCAGACCTTTTAAAATAATGGTTTTTCGAGCCGGATTTGAACCAGCGCCCTATGGCATACCCGAATTATTCAATATTCTTAACTAATTAGTATATTTTATTTTACATGTCCTTTGTATAATCTACAAAAGTTGCAGCACTTTCATCTGTGGCAAACCCGGATTATCCAAGAGTCTTAACTAATTAGTAGATATATTTTATTTTACATGGCCTTTGTATAGTCTCCAAAAATTACAGCGCTTCCACCTGTGGCTACCCCGGATTATCCGATATTCTTAACTAATCAGTAGATATATTCTATTTTACATGACCTTTGTATAATCTACAAAAGTTGCAGCACTTTTATATGTGGCAAACCCGTATTATCTCTTAACTAATTAGTACAAAAGTTGCATCTGTGGCAAAACCCGATTATCCAAGATTCTTAACTAATCAGTATATTTTATTTTACATGGCCTTTATTTATATCTATATTTGGATCGGCGGTTTATGAATGTGCAGTCTTCAAAAGTTGCAGCTCTACCACCTGTGGCCAATCCGGGCTATCCAGATTCTTAATTTATCAAGATATTTAGTAGATAATGTTCATTCAAGCTGATTTTAAATCGATGCAGTCTTCAAAAGTTTAAGCACTTCTTCAGGGCCTTTCAAGATTGTTAAGTAATTTATATTGGTCTATGAATTTACACTATTTACAGTGCATAACTAAGTTTGCGCTTCGATCTTTGGCAAACCCAGGGTAGCCAATATTTTCAAATCATCCGAATCTTTTTTTTTAAAATATACATAGTGACGGGTAATGACACCAACTAAAACAATGCACTTATTATTTGAGTGAGAGCTTAGCTTAACTTAAGCGGAGCGCTTAAGTCTTGCTTGCTTTCCGCTAGCCCTGTCCGTGTTAATTGCTTTTGTAAGTGCATCAACTCTAGTGAGAGAATGCATCTCCGGGGGGAAGTGTACCACTCTAAGCTCTAAACGCTGAATTATGCCCCTGGCTCAGCTGCAATATAATACCGTGGATTCGCAATGTCCACACTGTACAGGGTACAAGTAGATACAGTGTAACGGCTCGGTAAATTAACTGCTCACTATTTAACAATGCGTTTATCATGATATAGGCTATGAATAAATTTATACTGAGTATAATTGTATAATGCAACGGTGAGTATAGCGACATTGCAGCCACACGTGGCAAGTGATCACAAAAGTTAAGCAACTTATATGCTGACTGGTTTATTAAATTAATAATAATAAAATATATTATCAACTTTCGTATAGGGCCATTATTCAGAGATTAAAATCACCTCAAGGGCGCTGTACATTTTGTTAAAAGTTTGTAGCCCCTTGTAAAAAGATAAGTTTTTAATATATTATTTTTAAGATTTAAAAATTGCTTTCTTATCTCCGACCAAATGGAAGGTCATTCCAAGAATGTGGACCCATCACATTAAAGGCTCTGTCCCCAAATTTCGCAGAATTCCTATGAGAGGGTTCAACCAATCTTCAGTTCAATCTTTCCAACAAACCCTCCATTGATATGCTTGGTGTAACCTTAAGTGACCAGCTCAGGTATGGGGGCTCCATCGAAGCCAGAGTAAAGTTAGCCTCTCAGAAGCTGGGCGTATTATTAGCATATTGTGCAAAATACGTGCCAGAGTAAAGTTAGCCTCTCAGAAGCTGGGCGTATTGTACAGAGCCCGCAGATACTTTAATAGTACACAACTGCTGACCCTATACAAATCGCAAGTGCGCCCCACTGTAGAATTTGGCAGCCACCTCTGGTCGGGAGTCCCAAAATATCTCAAAAAACTCTTGTGCAGAAACGGGCGGTTCGTTTGATAGATTCGCCTATCTTAACAAACCGACTGCAATCTTTGGAGCACAGACGTCAGGTGGGAATGCTGTCCTTATTTTACCGGTATTTTAATAGAAGATGCTCTGAGCAACTGGCGTCATTGATCCCCTCGGCACCGGTGCATAGCCGGGAAACACGCCAAACGCGCGCCCAACTTTTGCACACGGTTGACATTTGTCACATGAGAATGGGTCGCTTCTAGGACTCGTTTTTGTGTTCAACAGCTCGGCTGTAGAATGATCAGGGTCTCCTGTCTAAAGTTACCGTAAAAAAAACAGTTTGCTTAACGCCGGTCAGTGGCTGAGTTGGCATCGCATTTGGGTCTCACCCAGGCGTCGTGAATTCAATTCCTCGGCTGGATAAGTCCTCCATTACGACACAAGCAACGTCTTACGCTTACTGTGATGGTAGTAGGAGATTTTCAAATATTGTCAGGTTATTCGTAACCAGGGAATATTTGTCTTTCTTAAAAAAAAAACGCATCAATCTTGGCCGACCTGGGGGCCAAGTCTGTATCTTTTGCGTTGGCTAACGCAGGTTAAATCGGCCATAATCAACTCATTTTGATAGTTTTCATAAACGCAGCGCCGTCTCTTGCGGTTACGGATTTGTCTCTTAACGTAACCGCAAACTTAACTCATTAGCGCGATACGGTCTACCAAACTGTCAAAATATATTTTTACGGCTTATTTAACTTGCGTCAGCTAACCCAAAAGATACGGACTTAGCCTCCTGAGCGTGAGTTGCCTCTGATTAAGGCTGTTCCTCACCTAGAGATCGCTCAAGTATGGTGCCAGCCCGTTCAGTGCCTTATGCACCATAAAAAATAATTCAACGAATTCATGAATATGTTAGGTCTGGTTAGCCGTGTGTCTTTTTGTTTTGATTTTCCTTGTACCATTGTACCCTCTTTTATTATTTATAAATGTAAATTTATTATAATAAAAGTACAATTTCTTCAATTTAAAATATGGACTGTTTTAAGAACCCTCTGACAAACTGATATCAATCAGTTTTAAGGAAAAAATTATATAACATTTGAAAAAAAGGAATATATTTAAAAAGGAACATTATTGGACGGTTGTTATTTATGTTTTTTCTTTGTAATTTTTATGTAAACCCTCTCTTTTTTTACCCATACAAATAAATTTAAAACATTTGAAGCTTTTTACGACAAGAGTCCGGAGAATTCAAATATTGACCGTTTGGCTGCCCAGTGGTCTAAAGCGTTTGTGATCAATCCCCTGCCTGCCAAGTCTTTGTTTAACACGAAGCCATCAGTGAAATCACTATTTCGATTAATCTGTACTACGAATCATTTTACATTATTTAAACCAAACAATATGCTTTGAATAAATTGAACCCTTTTCTAGAAATTCCCTTGATAATAATTAAAATAAAATTGTTAGTTACGTTGCAAAAAATATAAGCGTAATCTACTAAATAATACATTTTGTTCATTGGCAAATTATGAACACATGTAAGAAACGAGTTTTAAAAAAGACTACTTTATAGCTAATATTATTTGTGAAAGTTTCCCTGGATAATTATTTTTCTTTCTTCAAAAAATAAATAAAAATCCGCTTTTTGAGATTACAACAAACACTCCCAGACTCCGCTTGCCAAGCGAATTTTATGCCTATTATCAGTGGCGGCTCGTGGCTATTGAGTGAGCTAGAGTGCTAAGATTGAAAAATACGACGTTATTGATGTTGTTGAAGCCGAAAATGATTCAAATCAAAATTTCAGTTTTTTGTATGGAGATTTAGATGGTAGGGGGGGGGGGGGAGCAGTGCGTATTTTTAAATCTTAGCACTCTAGCTCACTCAATAGTCACGAGCCGCCACTGCCTATTACCTATATTCATGGTGTCGTAAAACGTACAGCTTACAGCAATATTTTTGGGTTGTATATTCCTCTTAACAGCCCCTCCTAACATTTTCCATTTATAATGATGTTAATGGAAGGAATTTAAATATTATTATTAGATTATACGTAACCCTGCAAAGTTTGTCTTTCTTTATGTATTTTTAATGTGAGTAATTTGTTTTTTCTTTCCAGGGCATATTCCGTCTGGCCTCTGAGCACGTCCTTAAAACTGCGAAGCGTGGCCGCGAGACCCTGCTGACCCTTCTTGAGGCCTTCGTGTACGACCCGCTGGTAGAGTGGGGCGGGGGCGCCGGCGCCGGGGGCCCGGCCGTGCCGCACGCGGCGCCCGGCGGGGCGTCGGGCGCGCGGGGGCGCCGTGCTCGCCTCGAGATGCGGTGTGCGCGCGACATGCTGGTCGTGCGCATCGCAGAGGTGCGGCACGACTGGAATGACAATAGGTGAGTTTCAATTGATTTGTAATATTCGTAATAATTCGCTAATTTGAATTCGCTAGAATTCACCATCGATCTTGATAGAAAACCGATTTGCGATAAGGGATACCTACCTACTTACATAATATAAATTTAAATTTCACCTCATTTGGTAGATACAAGTACCTACTTACTCGTAAGTCCAAGGTTGATTTTTATTTATACATTATTACTCATCTTCGTGAGCCTTCTGGTTCCAGCGTACAAGGCTAGGGCACGAACAATTAATATTCATACAAGTTGGGTTCGACCAATATCTGTAGGTCGTCCAATATCTGTAAAAAATGCAATAGAAATTTAAAAAATGCCCTTTAAGTATATCTTTAAGAACCAATAATAATGTAGGAACAAGCCTAAAAAATTCGAAAAGTTAAAATCCTTAACTTAATAATAGTGGCAAATATGAATCAAAATGTGATCACGCCGACTGCAACGCTACCTATATCGGGCAGACGGGAAGGACTTTCTCAACTACATTCAAAGAATATGTACGATGTTATAATAACAAAAGCACTTTTTTAAATTTGCAGAATATCTCTTAGTGAATAATCACATCCCCCTTGACAACAACGAGGCTAAACCCTTACATATAGAAATAAGGGTCTCAGATTGATTTTACTTGAACAATTGGAAATTAATAAACGAACGAATAAAGTAACGAAAGTTATTTATTCATCACTTCTCAGTATGTTCACACTTCCAAAACAATATCACATATTTAAATAAATCAATTAAGAAAACGTTGTAATTTAAATACGGGGAAAACACATTATAAATGTAAAAACTCACAGAATAGAGAATTTTAATTATTTTAACTAATTTTTTTTTTACCGTTTTAGTTAGAATATTTATTTCTTTTAAACCCGCCCAAATTAGAATTGGGTGGGAGTAAATAAAATCATTTAAATAAGTTGTCGCAATTCGGATTAACCGCAGTTTCAAAATGCTCTTGAACGCCGAAACAGCTGTCGCAATAATAAAACAAAAACTGAAGTACTCGCAGAACTTAATAATAACATTCTTAAATTTGATTTACATTAAATTAAAAAAATATATATTAAATGGAGTTCTACGAATTAAACAAAAAACAATTAATATATAATACAAGTATTAATTTAAGTCTAAACGATGCGTAATTCGCGCTCACGGATGACACTGATTAAAATATTTTAGAAAAAAAAAACACTACAGCACGTAGTGCTTTAAAATATTAAAATCAATTGTTTGTTAGCGGGCATGCACATACTCGTATACAGTATTTTTATAAGTTTCTTGAAGGACTTGAGCTTAAACTTACATTAACAATTTATTCCATTTCATATTCCATATGCACAACCGCCTAAAAACAATTCATCTCAATATTTAAAAGCATTAAGTGGTTGTTTCTAAGATATTTTAATTAGGGCCATCCTTGAGAGCATATCACGTTTCGTTTAACCCTAATATCGGCTGTTCTGTTGAGCTCTTCGGGCGACAAAGAATACGAAATAGTTCATCATAATTTTAAATCTTTTTAATGTTAAATAAATCATATTTAATCATATTATTTTCAAGTTGTGCGAGTATTTTTAATATTGTGACAGCTGTTTCGGCGCATAGTGAATAATCACGTCCCGCTTAGCAATAACGAGTTTAAACCCTTGGATATATGAAGAAAAGGTCTTAGACTGAATTTATTGGAATAACTAGAGATAAACAAAATAACAAATGATCCGAATATGACGTTAATATATAAAGCACGAAAAATGATCTATTCTCCCTCCTTAGTATTTCCATGAGACCTAAACAATACTATTCCTTAAAATAATTCAGGGATTAACCAAACACATTTAAATTCATTGACTTAAATAGCATTCGCGTCAATATAAAACAATTAAGAAAAACCTGCCATCATTAAAAACGGGGAAAACAGATTTCAACTGTAAGTACCCCACAGAATAAAGAATTGGAATGATCACAATTATTTTCCGATTGAAACGGTTTTTACCGAAAATCTTAATAAATCATTTCAAACACAATAAAAAACGTGGGTGGGGGTAAATAAAATCATATAAGTTAGTCGTCTCAATGTGGCCAAACCACAGTTCAGAAATAGTCGTAAATGCCGAAACAGATGTCACAATAATGAAAAACTAAAAGACTCGCAGAACTCAATAATAACATTATTAAATTTGATTTATTTAAAACTAGGTGATGTCCTTGCTCGGGATTTTTTTTTTAATAAAGTTATGAAGTTGTCAATTGTTGCTTGTCCTTTTGGTACCATAATTGATTTGACAGCGATAGTAATTCCTTGTGACAACTATTAGTATCTCTAAAAAATGCAAACGTTCATTTAAAAAATGTATTTATTTCATTCCAAACATTTATTTTTTTTCAAAATGTATCTAAATAATAAAATTCTTAAGTAGGTACATACTTTGTTTTCCATTTTGAAAATGTTCTACCTAAACAACCCTTCTTTTGAATATGTAATCCATGGCTAACCAGAGTGGTATATCTATGTTATAACCTCAATACAACATGGCGGGTTCAATTTTTTTCATACTAATTTTAAAACGTTATAGCATAGTTTTACATATTGGATTTCTATCAAACTACTATCTATAGCTTCCCGGAACCAATAATAATATACTGTCTTATTTTCAGCGAAACCGGTCGATTAATTTTCAAGAAAATCGAGTATAGACAGATATAAAAACATTCATTTTTATATATTAAGATGAGATTAAAAATAAATAAATTATGGAGCTCTATGAATTGAACACAATAACATAATAATGCATTTTTTAACTTTGATCTATTTTCGTCATCGTCATTTCCAAAAAGAATAGTATAATTATGTTATTTGTAAATTAAAGTCATTAAATATGAGACCTATTTAGCACGAGTTCGATGATTCGCAGTCAGAGATGACTATCACATATTATTAATGTGATATTAATAATATGTGTGCTAATGTGACGGGAATAATGACTTTTTTTAATTCACAGTTATTTATTAATCAATAAACATTAGCTTTCACAAAGATAACATACAGTAAGCAATATATAATATATATATGCCTGCTTCGGAAATGGATCAACAAATGTGGGTGGATCAACAAATTCTAACGGATCAACAAAAACCTGGCGTATCGTCGCGTGTGATTAACATAGTACGAGAAGGGATCTCTCTCTCTCTATATATATATATGTGTGTTTTATAGAGATTTATTAGTCATTTATTACTGAAAGGGGATAGATTGTACGTAAATTGTTCTGTGCTATTTTCTTATTCATAAATTTCGCACTTGAGATGGTTGTCATATTTTTTAATATGTGGATACCGCGCCAAAGTGTACCCACGGTGAATAAAAAAGGCACGATGTGAATGAGGATATTGTCTTAATGATACTGTATTCTTACTTTCTTATGTGTATGCATGCTTATTGAATACAACCGGGTGATGTCAGATTATACACATTATTTCATCATGTTTGACCCACAATTATGTTAGCAAACATCCGTTAAAATGGCACTTCTTGGCAAGAAGTTCTTGTCCATCGTCAGTTTGCTTATTATTATATTAGGCACCGACCAGTGGCGTGCACAGACTTAGTAATCAGGGTAGGCATTACGAAAAACAGCAAATTATTTGTGATATTAACAAAAAATTACCCCAAAAACCCTTGCAAGTTTTCGCTGAGAATGGCTCAGCTGCTGGCTGTAGTCGAAGTTGGTTGGGATAACGTAATCCATTTCAAATATACCAATAATCGCTTTATTTTTCATATTACAAGCCTATTCGTGGATATATAAAATTTTCCATCTTTTCCGCTAAACAAACACGGACAATATTTTGAAAGAAAGCCAACATTATGTTATCATTATTTTGTTAATAAAGTATTTCTAATTAATAGATGTACCAAGAGATGTCATTGATTGATACATTTGCTGGCATTGCCGAAAAGCACTGCTTTTCAGACACTAACACAAACGAGTCATCCCTTGACGCACACGTGACTGTTTGAATGTTTAGAATGGAATCGAGATTTGAATATGATGTGTACGTCATTTTGCATACTTAGATCCTGCGTTTGACACGTTATAGTGGTGCGGTCGGTTTATCGCGCGCGGTACTGCGTTTCGTGGTAGGTACTTCGCGCGTATTTTTGAAATTGAGAATTGATTTCTAGCAATAATTTTATACACTTAATATTATATATATTTTCGTGCGAATAAGTTAGGGCAAGCGGTGCTTGTGTGCCTATATGGACGGCACGCCTCTGGCACCGACAACCGGTTCGTAGTCCGTTAGAAAATCCAAATTACGTGTAAGTACGAATGCCATGAAGTGTGGAACGATATTAATGTACTTAACCATTGAATTACGTAATTATATATTCATGTGTATCTGTTAGTTACGATTTGCGCCATAAAGTTTTTCATAGTAAATTAATAAGAATAAGGGCCGGTATACGAGTATATAATTTACGTGAATCCTTGCTAAAATTTAAGCGTGCTAATTCGGCCGCTAATAAGCCAATTGGGTTCCGAAATTAGCTCAAATATAATATACTCGTAATTCGGTCGTGGCCGAATCGTAATCTTGGATTGAGTTAATTAAATTGAATTACAGTGGAGTGCTAGATATTATAGGATTGAACGCCATGTATAATTGTTCTTAGACAAATGCTCCACTTCTTCCAAACCAAACCCAAGCGTTGCTGCTACCCAGTATCCCATCGACCATTTATTTACAGCGCAATTTCTACTACGGGTTCCTAGCTTTTTTCGAGTCGCAAGTCGCAAACCCCCTTAGCCAGTTGAATATTCAGTATTAATTAATTCAGAATGTTATTCTAACAGACATACGTAATTCAACAATAAATATTGAAGTTTATCGGTAACCAACCAAGTTCACTGATGAGTTTTTGCTATATCAACCGCAGTACATTCCCAACGTTCAATTTTTGTCGGATTATTCGGCTGCCTAAAATTATTATACTTTTCAAACTTAATGCCAGTAAAAAATTCAAATTTGTTTACTTTTTTACACTAAGGGTCAGTATTTCGGTTGCTTCTTAAGCTCGACTTGAGAGATAATTACGTTCGTCAAGTTGCTCTCTGATTGCCCCTAACAACCTAATCCGAACATTCCTGAGTATACTGAAACATTATCCCTAATTTCTTCGTTGTCGTTTGAATATTATTTTGTATCCATGTACTGGGTTAACAATAAATTTATCAATAATTAATATTAAGCATTTTTTTACCATAACTTCTACGTTTATTAGTTTGTTTGCTCAATTTTATTCATAAACCGGCACATCAAGACCTGTTGGCGCATTTATTTGACATTGACTTTCTTTCAATCGATTCACAAAATAATCATGTTTAAAAATACGATATTACCTATTCCCACCAGGTCAAGGGAAATTAGGCGTTACGTATTTAAATTTGTTTGTAAAAACATACGTTTTTAAGATTGGTGGTTTATTTTCCTCGTTCCTCGTCGAACTGGCGATTGCTCGGTAAACGGGCGACTGTAAAATCGATCAAATGGCAAGAGCGATATTTCAGTCTGCTGTTTTAGACGGAGCGGCGCCAGACCAGCTGTGGACTCTTCAGGGTGAAGGGCCAAGGCCTAGCCATAGCAGCCATAGTAGCCATAGCAGTCGCTGCTCGAGCTTGTGTTGCCACTTGACTCTTAGACAACTTTATCAGACTTGAAAGCAAGCATGCAAAGAAACTGAAGAGGCTTTATCATAAATTAAATTACGTATGGTTAGCAGTAATTTATGATTCTCACGATCATTATGTTGAATGAGAAGTGTACCTACATAACTTTATAATAACATCCCAATGGTTTCTGCACAACTTTCCTTTGTCAGGGAAGATATTGTTTGTGTAGTTTTATCCTTAGAGTAACAATATTACATTATTCTAAGGTTTTATCTAAAGTTTGTATCTGTCCTGACCAGAGGCTACTATTGTACCCAAACCGGTGGCGAATACTAATTTACAAAATGTTTTCATGTTTGTTGATTTTTTAGAGTTTAGCCATTTTCAGCGTCCTTCACAGCACATAGCCGCAAACTTTACACCTCAAAGATCAAGCAAGGTTTTAATAATCTCATTCTTTTTAGAACCCATTTTTAAGTTAAATATTTCATATTTAATGGAAATAATGTATCTGTGGTCCGTGAAGACGACTGTGGCTTATAATATTTCATGTTATTTCTCCGGAGTATTGAATTTCCATTGTTCATCCGGGAAACCAATAAAGCTGGGGTTTTTCCCCAATATGTAATTATTATGTCTGCGTTCTTCATTTGGAGTTTTGTATAGTATTGCCAAATGCCGATGTTCGCTTTCAATTAGGTTTTTTTTCCGCCTGTAATGCGGGCGGTGAGCCCTGACCTCTGACCTCCGGAAAATCACTCATCTTAATGGAAAACATTTCTTTCAAGATAGGCTTCTCCAATCTAACGCTACGGTTTATATTCTTTAGGCCCACCTCCATTTGCAATTTCTAGTCGCGGCGACCAAAAAATCACTGCCGCAGAAAATCTTCAAGGTCACTGCGATAAATAAATCGTTGAACTTGAACAGTTTTCCAATGCATGCCATTGAAACTACTTGTGTAATCGATCTTTTGCTTCGAGCGAGAAGTAAACGGCGGAAACATCTTTATATCAATAAAAAGTCACGACAAGAATTATTGAAAGGGCAGTTTTACAAATTATTTGAAGGTTTATGTGAGCGCTGGGTTTTTCTTTTACATTACGGTTTATAAAGAGCTGGTCTCTTCAATTTCTTTAATAAGTAACTCGGTATCAATTACTGCTAATATTCGTCCATCTTCACTCTCGGTAGATTCGTTGTCAGCCATTTTAAACAAGTATTTGCAGTGTTTTAAACAAAGACCCGAACTGCGATTAAACTATCGCAAGCAGGTACTTTATGAAATAAATAAAAAATATCGTCGAGGTAGAGCGACAGTTGCGTCGCAGCGAAAATAGGACCGGTTGCAATGTTTTAATAGTTGCGATTGTTTAGTGGCTAGTGTATATAGTGGTACTTGTATTTGAAACAATGAGTTTTATTTTTGCGATTAAAAATCGCGCGACTAGTAATCGCAAGGTGAGGCAGTCTCTAAGGTCAACTAAGGGAAGGTTCTACTTACGAAAGTTCTAGAATATGCGTGTCGACGGTCGTTCACCTCTACCATGGAACTTTTATCTTCACACGTGATCGTCTAAAATACCAATTTCACGTGTTTTAGAATTATTTATAAATTGCTATTTTTGGTTTCAGGGAAGAGATTTTGAAACAAATTGCGGTAACTGCGAGTAACGCATCAAATTGGCTAGAACACCTTCGCGCCCTTACTCTGGCGGAGGGCCGCTTGCAGCACAACCATAGGCAGATGGCTCTCGTGAAGGAGCTGGAGGCCCTAGGGCCCGATCTCAGCGAGCATCCGCTGTTCTCCGCAGCGCAGAGGTACACCGCCTATAAGCAGATGAGAGACGCCCTGGACGAATCGGCCAAGAATTTAGTCGACCTTTACGAAGATTGCGGTATCAAAAGTGAAAGCTACACCAGAGCTATGGAAACCATCAAAGGTCCCCAACTGACGCAGTGGATCCAAGAGTTGAATTTCCCGATTGATCACGATGGTCACCTGGTGTTTGATCTGATCAGAGACTTCCTCCTCAACGCTGGCCAGAGCAGCATGATCACGCAGTGCGAGCAGTCTGAGACGGAGCTTGGACAAATCGCCAGGCAGCAGACCATGCTCATCAAATCCTGCCTAGAACTCCTCACCCAGTACTCGGCGGTCGTGCAATACTACCCGCAAAGTTTCATAGAAAAACATCGCATCGTCCTGTATCGCAAATGGGCGGGTATTCTCTTAGAAACTGACTCTCCTGATGTTTGCCGCGAAGTTATCAACCAAATCCAGAATTACTTGAATTCAGATAACGTGACCCATCCATCAGTGCAGCAAGCCGTCACATTCTCTTATAAACTACAGACGAATCACAATGACGCCAATGTCAAGTTGAAGAAGCTGTACGAACGCATACAAGTAGAAGGAGGACAAGAAGCTTTGCCGAGATGTGAAAACAGTTTGTTGGATTCCAAGTCCACAATATCTGGCTTCATTATGCAAGAGAATGGTGCTGACAAAGCCATGGAATGTGTTACTATAACAGCACTGTGCGCCCTGAACAAGCGTTACTTGATGCTAGAATCCGGTGCTCTGAGCGCTGGAGATTGCCTGGTCGACTTGACATCTCGAGATGGAGAGTGGTTCTTCGATGACATGTGCATAATTTCATCACTGATTACCGAATTTATAACTTTTATACCCTCACACCACAACGCCTCCACCAAGAATGATGACAGAATACCTCTTGCACTAGACTGCCTTAAAGCAACAAAATCTATATTCGTAGACCTTCAAGAGTTGAGTTTCAACTTCCAGATGATCATTTTGCCGGAAGCCGTGAAGAAAATCCAGTCGGAGGAGCCGTCTGTATTGCTGATGATCAACGAACTGAACACTGTTGTATTAGGCACAGCATTACCACTAAATGATCTTCTCACACAACTAGAGATGCACTTGAGATACATCATCATGGAGATGGAGGTATGTATTATAAAATATATAATATTTGGCAAGAATATTTCTTC
Organism: Halesus radiatus; assembly: GCA_022606495.2. Taxonomy (NCBI): domain Eukaryota; kingdom Metazoa; phylum Arthropoda; class Insecta; order Trichoptera; family Limnephilidae; genus Halesus; species Halesus radiatus. The sequence continues at coordinate 39,578 of JAHDVE020003801.1, read as the reverse complement.
TTCTTGTATATTTACTTCTTTATCTGTTGGTTCCAGTCTCCGGCAGCAAATGCCCAGATTATAGTCGCAGACCTTCGACAGCGTTATGAGAACCTGGTGGGATGCTCTGACCCGCCCACCTCCGTACCCTCGGCTGGTCGGATGCTGCTGATGGGATCCGACGGGCTGTTCAAGCCGTTGGTGGGACGCGGTTCCGCCGTGCTGGATGCTCTGGCCGCTCTGCACCTGCCGCATGTCTGGAGGAAGATCGACCAGATTGGAGAAGCCAAGGATCTTGCTGTAAGTCTAGAACTTTTTGTATTCTCTGTTTCTAGGGATATTCTGTAGTTTCGAGGTGGAATGCTCCCATTTTTTGCTTTCTTTAGTTTTTATTTTTCTTCACCCCTTTGTTTTCCCCCTTCTTAAATCATTTTATTTGACATGCGCATTTTGGTATCAGTAATATTATTTATACATTCTTCTCTCTGCTTTCATAATGATATTACTATATATAAATACGAGGTGTGTTCAAAAGAGGAGGTGAATTTTGAATTTTCACGGGCTGTGTACATTCGATTATCGATATTTTTAATTTTTATGTTGGTACACATGTTTATCATATGTTAGCATTATCAGCCATTTTGGATTAGTGGTTTGTTTTTGACAACTGGAAAGGTTAGTCACGTTTTGAGTGTTCTTCGATATTTTACTTTTTATTATATTATAAGGACATAGAAAACAAAGCAAATTTAAAATTTTACTTTAATCGGACTGATGATGCCCCAGAAAACGGCTATCAAGTTCCGACCAAAACTAGGAAATTCCTCCATAGGATTAACAATTTTTTTTCTAAAAAGAATCAATTTTTTTTTTGAAGAAATGCTGATGAGGACATAGAAAATAAAGCAAATCTAAAATTTCACTTCAATCGGACTGATGCGTCAGAAAACGAACCTAAATAAAAAATCGAAGAACACCCAAAAACGTGACTAACCTTTCCAGTTGTCAAAAACAAACCACTGATCCAAAATGGCTGATAATGCTAACATATGATAAAAATATGTGTACCAACATAACAACAACAAAAAATCGATAATCGAATGTACACATCCCGCGAAAATTCAAAATTCACCTTTTCTTTTGAACACACCTCGTATATGATGATATTTAAATGGTGCCATAAAAGGTAAGTTTGTTTGCATTAAGCCCTTTTTGTACACTGAATATTTCTACTGTGGTTTCAATTTGTTTTATGTTTTCTTAGGCACCATTAAACAACGAACTACTCCGTTCTGTTCTGGAGGACATCTTCTTCATCAAACGCATCCAGGCTCTGACGGAATTCTTCAGCCTGTGCGTACAGATGTCCTGTGCTTTCAAAGGTGTTGGCGCTCCAACTATTCACGACGATGACCGCCTCTATAAACCTATTAAAAGGTATTTATTATACTCAAATTAATTTTCAATATTTTAAGTTGTTTTGAGACTTACGGCGCCATCTGTTGTTGGTTTTCTAGCTTTATCCGAGTATTGCACCAAAGTTACACTGTTATGTATAATAATAGTGTACAATATTTTAAAGGAATAATTTTATAATTTTCGTTCTAACCAAAGTTAAAACTCGGTTCTACGATAATTGTTTTTATTTTTATAATTTTTTTATTTTTCAGATTCATAGCAGACTACATCCGTAGGCAATTCCTAGGAGTACAATCTCAGTGTGTTGGTGTCACCATCTGCCTGCTCATGCAGAGACTCGGGCTGAGTGTGAACATGGAGATAGAGCAGAGAGATATTGGTATGCGCACCAATAACTTTATTCTCCCGTTAACAAAATGATTCACATCAAAAATTCACCAAAATAACATTTCCTTCTTTTGCCTTTCCTTCAACTCCTCATCTCTGAACAAGGTGAAAGTAAATAAAAACTATATCTCATTCCTGTTTATAATTGCTCCGATACTTTCAGCAATATCATTGAATGTTTGCAATTTTCTTTTCCAGGAGTGTCTTGGAAGGTGCCGTTGGAAGAACTTAGTGAAATTTGCATTAGTAATGCCATAAAGGCAGGAGTTGTAAGTGCATCCAACCTGCAGCAAGCCAATGCTCTGAATGCCAACTTGGAAGCTGCCTTCAGAAGACGGTAATAAAAACACTTTTTTAAATTTGATATTACAAAAATAATTTACTTATGAAGACCTACATGGGCATACCGCTGATAGCTCTGTTGTAACCATTCCTACTTCTCAACGAAATGTGTTAACAAAAGAAATATAGGTTACAAAAGATATTTCAGCGGCAGTACATTACTTTCCAGCATCGAACCTTCTAATATTTATTAGATTGTTTTTAAGTGTAATAATCTTTATTCAGCAATTAGTGGATATAATTATATATGGAAACATCTTTCTTTACTTATTGAGAGTATTAAAATACAGCCCTCGCAATTCTAAACTTTCTTTTCTTTTTCAGTGAGGCGATGCGCATGCTGGAACGCACCATCGACACTTTGGCCGCCAGCGCGGCCCGTATGCGTCTGCAAACTACAGCCCACAGCTGGTTGCGTGCCGAGGGGCGTCCCAATAACACCGCTGTCCCCCTGCCACCTTCCCCGGGGGCCATGCTGCCCCCTGCGCCCCCAGCCGCTGAACTGAGGCGGGCGGCTCAACAGCTAGCCTCGTTGCAGCCTAGGATTGCTGCGGCCCTGGAGAAGCACAGGGCTCTTGTAGCTAGTGCAAAACAAAGGTAAAATACAAGATTTGCTGTGGGTAAATATCAGTGGCATGCATTACTCTATGACCATACCTTTGGTCTGGCTGTGTGTATTTTTCAAGTTCGAATATGAATAATTGTGTAATGTGCATTTAAATATTTGAAAATGGCCATTTTGTTATCTTACTAAAAACTGTAAATTTGTCAAATAGAAACAATTTATCAATGCAGAACGATTGTGACATAAAAAAATATTCAGAAATTTGTGGAAATACAATTTTTTATCAAAATTCTTTATTTTTCAATTAACTTTTGGAATGCCATGCTCCCGCGATCTAATACTTCAGTAGTGTGCCGAGAGTAAATTTATGTGTGGCCCGCCTGAGTCTATTTTCGTAATACGAGTACATGGTGTTATCAAAAAATACAGTGAATAATTTTATTACTAACAAAGTAATAAGCTTACATCAAATTTGAATTAATCTTCTTTACAGTACTCTCCTTGGCTAGCGATGCACGTATTCCAACTTTGATTCCATGATTAGAAGCATATCTGGAAGGCTTCTTTCGGAAGGGCCTTCAGCTGCTCCGTCGTGGCCCTCTCAATGTCGGGAATGGTGTTAAAACATTCGTTTTAGCACAGTTGTTATTTTTGTGAAGAACCAGAATTCGTATGGTGCTAAATCTGGAGAGTAAGGCGAATGTGGACAGACAGGAACCTTTTTTTCGACCAAAAACTGGCGGATCAGAAGCGAGGTGTGGCACGGTGCATTGTCACATTGAAGGAGGAAGCCATTGGCCCATTTTTCTGGTCTCTTTCTCCATACGTCGTCTCGCAAACGTTGCAGTAAGCCCTTGAAATATTCAGAGTTTACAGTTGTTACCCTTGGAACGAACTCTGATCGCACTATGCCCTCACTATAAAAAAAAACAATGAGCATGACCTTGGCATTCGACTTTGACTAACATGTCTTCTTAGGGTGAGGAGGGCCACTTGTTTTCCATTGGGAACTTTGAATTTTCATCTCGGTCATATAATAATTTTGGCCATAAAGTCCGGATCTGCTTAATGACAATCCTTCAATTCCTTGCAAACTGACACACGATTTTCCTTCTGTTCGTCAGTTAACAGTCTGAGAACAAATTTCGCATTCACTCGTCTCATTTGCAAATTATCGGTTAAAATGCTTTTCACCGATCCGTACGAGATGTTCTGTTCTTTTGTAAACTCTCAAATAGTCAATAGCCTGTTTGAACTAACGATTTTTGTCACTTTTTCGCACGTTTTCGTCTGTATTTGAGGTTGAAGGACATTCCGACCGTTGCTCGTCTTCAACCGACTCATTTCTGCTTTTAAATCGCTCATACCACTTGTTAACAGTCTTCAGAGTAACCACATTGTCGCCATCCACTGATTTTAACATTTCATGGGCTTCTTTGGCACTTTTTTTCTAACTTAAAACAAAACTTTATGTTAACGCATTGTTCGAAGTCCATGATGCGCGACAGACATGGTAAACACTACCTTACTCTTCCAGCTCTGGAAGCCGACTGACAAGTCACAACTTGTTCAAAATTGACACTGACTATCTCAAAGGATCAGGCAATCATGACTTATTACTTCAAAAGGATCTAGCACCAGCAATTGCTGGTATAAAAATTCATTCACCATATTTTTTTATCACACCTCGTAACTATTTGTTTTTTTCAAATTTATGCTTTTGTAATTGCACAGTCTTACCAGAAATGTGTTTATATGTTTATAAAAATTGTACATATCTATCATAAGTAGTTTCCCTAGAATAGCCACTTATATTCAGAGAAATGATTTTTTGACATTGCCGATCGGATTCACCGGCATTCAACGAATACAAATTTTGCATATCCGATAAGTAATTTCAGCATACTAAAAGTTAATGGTTCATTTTTCTTAGGGTATGTACAGCTTTCCAGCCTTTATTGATTGCACGCCACTGCTAAATACCACATATCGTGCGTGTGTTCCACAGCTTTGGATGGGTACAATACATTTCTATCTCCGTATAATACATGGACCAGGGCAGTCACCACAAGTTGCTCAAGATATAACTGGTCCAAAAAGGCTGCAGAAAAAGGAAAATCCCTTAATTCCCACTAGGGGCGGCTTGTGACATTTTGGTGCACTAGAGTGTTAAGATTGAAAAAATTGCATTATTGATATTGCTGTAGTCGAAAATTATTAAATTATTATTTTGTATGAAGATTTTTAAGTTAGGAGGTTCAATTGACTAAACTGAACCCCCTAGAAAAAACGTTTTCATACATTTTTTTTTTTAATTTTATAAAATCATTTTCAGCCACAACTACATCAATAATGTCGTTTTTTCCAATATTAGCATTCTAGCACACTAAAAAGTCACGAGCCGCCCCTGATTCCCACGCTTATATAAAGTGAATGATGTAAAGCAGCTGTCTACTGCAACCTTTTCAGAATAAGTGTGATTAGTGAAAAGGTCTCTATAATCTTATGGTTATTAACTTTTTAATGAATTGTTACAATACCAAGAGAATCTTTCTTCTTTTTAGGTTGAAATGGGCAACAGGTGCCAACCCCGCCCTGATGGAAGTGATGGCCGCATTTGAGTGTGCCGTGAACATCCGCGAGGATCGGCTGGGTGTGGAGCGAGCCCTTGCGCAGGCTGTAGGTGTGACCTGTGGGGCACTCGGGGGCGCAGCGGAGCTGACGGGGGGTCGAGGGCTGCCCATGCTGGCCAACAGGAGGCGCCATGCACTGGCCCTGCTGGCTAGAGCTGCCCCTGCCCCCGCACCGCTGCACGAAGCGCTGTTGCAACTGCTGACACCAGAAAATGGAATTGACGCTTTTTGGGTATGATTTTTATGGTGTATTTATTTTGTGGTAGCATGTAGTAGGATTTGCCGTTGTTAGAGTTTGGTTTTTAGGAAAGGAAGGAATAAACCTGATGTAAGAGGGAAGGAACCTAAACGAGGGACTTTTGGATACACAAACAAGTACCCAGTCAAAATAAGTGTACAAATATTGGACATGAGTATTGTGTGTCTCCTGGCTATGCAGTAGTGGCGAAGGGATCGATCATACTAATCCTTCGGAGCACCTTCTATTAATCTACCAGTAGAACAAGCACAGCATTTTCATTTAATATTTGTGATAAAATTGATCTCTTTCGTAGAATCATAAATATTTTATTCATTTCTAATTTTGAAACTGTCTATTCATGGTGGAATTCTATATTAAAATGATTTTTTTTTTTTATTAAAAAACCTTTGTAACTTTTTTCCACTTATTTATTTTCGACCGGACCGGTTTCGCCCTATCACGGGCATCCTCAGACTGGTACAATGAATACTAAATCTATAGTGTATATATAGCATGGATGTCGGGAGTGAGTTCCCTGCTTTTCTAATATTGTTTTTATTGTTTGAAATTTATTTTATTGCTGACGGTACTGTTTATTGTGTTTTTAAAAACTACTTTCGGGTTGGTTTATTACCCTCTGGAAGACGGTAATTGTGTTTATTTACTGAATCTATGGGTTTTTTTTAAATTATATAAAGTCATTCCTCAGCTTTTATTTAAACAGATGGTTCTTTCTAGTTTTGTTATTTCCCTGTAATTTCCGTCTTGTTTGCTAAGATGAACTTTTATAGCAGTTTTGTCCCCTAGTCACATGAACTACGGATAACCAGATACATTTATGTTGGGTTTTATAAATATTTTATTATGTTATGATGGGTACACATCAGGGTAATATCTTCTAAGAGTTCGCCTTGGATGTCTGCGACAAAAATTCCCAGTTACATTTTATCCTGGTATTTTGCATGTGCTTCCTATTTACATTCATGGTTATATACTGTTACTGCATATAAGTAAGGTTACACTATAATGGATATATTAGCGAAGAGTCAGCCCTTTTCTCAAATTGATTATTCATTACGTACTTTTCTTCTACTTTGCTTATTAGTCGATTAAAAAACACAAATAAACAGTACCGTCAGCAATAAAATAAATTTCAAACAATAAAAATAAATTAACTTTGTTTTAATTCTACTTTATTATTTTTTCATCATCTATAAACTCAAATGTAACGATTGTCCAGCCTTTTACATCGGTAAAACGGCTAGAAACATTCAAATAAGGGTGGTCGAGATATCTAAACAGTGTCGGATTTTCAGAATTCGCCACCCACCTTATCGATAAAAATCACTCATTTAATAAATCTTCCGGGATATATGTATTACATAGAAATGGGATAAGTCTACGCCTTAATAATCTTGAAGCCCTTGAAATAAAGTCATTAAAAATCAATAAAACCAATCTACTTAATAAACAACTAGATTTGTCTAACACCCCCATTTTTTAAATATTTCCACTACCTCTGCCCACCTTCACCCCTCCCTCTGAAGCTCTTCCTTCCTTGCCCCCCCCCACCTAAGTTGATGTTCTGTCCCTCTCTTGTAATTTTCTACTAAATACCATGTATTTCTGTATTATGTTTAATATATTTTTATTCACCCCTGAGGAAGGTTCAGGTTGAATCGAAACCGGTTGGATGAAAAAATAATAAAGTGGAATTAAAACAAAGTTATTTTATTTTTTATAATTATGTATTCCCACAAAGTGTTTGCTACATATTAATAAAAACAATATTAGAAAAGCAGGGAACTCACTCCCGACATCCATGCTATATATACCATAGATTTAGTATTCATTGTACCAGTCTGAGGATGCCCGTGATAGGGTGAAACCGGCCCGGTCGAAAATAAATAAGTGGAAAAAAGTTACAAAGGTTTTTTAATAAAAAAAAAATCATTTTAATATTTTATTCGTTTAGTCTTTTCTTTTCACCACTCATTTTTTTTTTGTTTTTGATGCAAAGTGCTAATATGTATCTACACCTTTTTTTATCATGTTTGATTATCTTTGCAGGCAAACAATGTGTCCGCCTTGCTGACGGACATGATAGGCCAACTACAGAAGCACATCGGCGATCTAAAGAACAATCTTGCCGCATCCGAAGATACGCTTAAAACCTCCGCCAACAAGCTAGCTAACTTCTGCAACATCCACGAGAGGCTCATCTTCGACGCTAAGGGCCTGCTCAAGTCCATCTCCAAGAACCAAGAGGCGGTCGGAACGAAGGTGGAAGACTACCTCAGCAGACACGAGACATATATGGGAGACATGACCAAACTGATTGACAGCCTGTGCGCTGACTTCCTGACTGAGGATGAGATTTCAGTGGCCATCGTGCTGTCTTCAAAGCTGGAGCAAGATACGACGGACATCTATAGTGATCTCATTAGGTAAAATAATATCTTTATCCTCTGTTATATTTTGGGAAAGATGGACTGAAATATTCTGTACTAAGTGATAATTGACACTTGTTATCATTACATATCATAAGAATGTGTGGGTGCCTACATCACTAACAAGAAAGTCTCTATTTGTCATACATTCTTCTTCGCCTTCATAAGCCTTCTGGCGTTCAGCATCAGACATAGGTCTCCCTCAAATATTTCCAGTTTTGCTGACTTTTGGTAAGGAGGTATGTATTACTATATAACTTTTATATGTACGCTACAAAGCAAAAAACTTTGTCGATCTTATTGTAAATTTCTTAATAATCAAATATTTTGTTCTTTTAGCTTTGAAAACGGGTGGAACGAGGATGGTTCCGTGATGAAGCGCCGAGGAACTCTGGTGCGCCAGGTGGCTGGGAACTGGAGCAGTCCGGCCAGGCAAACAACTCCACCGAAAAGTAAGGAAACATCTTTAAATCTTTTTTAAATGTACACACAATAGAAATCTTGAAATAGGCCAGGATTCCACAACACATCAACCATTCAAATCTTTGTTGTTGAAACGACAGCAGGCCGGGAATGAGGTTTCCAATCCCCGTTGGTACCGAGACGTATGTTCATTAGAGCCGCCGCACCCGTGTAGCGTGGTTGGGCACGGTGACATTGCAACTAGAGCTGTTCGCCACAATATATTTTGTTTGATTTTGATATTTGATTAGTTATAAATGTATTGTATTTGTTGTTGCCAGGCCGAGTGATTCAGCAGCAAAATGCGTACGCTGCGTCCGTATGGAAGAGGGTGCGCCTCAAGCTGGAGGGGAGGGACCCCGACCCCGCCAGGAAGCATTCTAACCAGGAACAGGTCTTTACAACTTGTTATATTATATAATACTTCTTCTCCTTGAACTTTGTATTCAATGAATTACAGTTTGTACAACCTCAGTATGCCTTTAAACTTTATGATTGGACTTTTTTCTTATACCGACTTCTCCTTTTTTGCGGTATCTTTAATTGGTTAAGAATTTAAATAACTCAATAATTATGTTCACAATCTCCGTCAGTCGCTTTCTTACATCTCGGCACATGCAGACTCCAATCTGGGAGGTTATTTTTCTTCCTATGTTCATAGCTTGAAGTGCCTTTTTTTTGCGATTACATAATTTTCCTTTAGTTAACTGAAATATGAATTTCAGAAATGAAGTGAAGTTGCAATGAATGAGTGTTTGTGTTGTTTGCAGGTGGAATACATAATAAACGAGGCAATGTCTCTGGACAATCTATGCTTGCTGTACGAGGGGTGGACTCCATGGGTGTGAGCGCTCAGGGCGGCGGCCCTCGCTCCCCACCTCCCCTCGCCCCCTGCTCTAGGGGGGCCAAGCAAGTGTGACGGACAGACGGCCCCAGCGGCCAGGTGTGACGGGTCGGGCGCAGGCCAGGCACCAGGTACCAGGTACCAGGTCCCAGGTCACCCGCACTCAGGTCACCCGCAGTCAACTCTTCTGAGGTCAACTGCAATCAGCTCATCTGAGATCATTTGCAGTCAGCTCTTCCGCAGAGTGAGTGACTGCAAGAGCGTAAAATAAACAACGCTCGCTTTGAAAGCGAACTTCGCAGATCTTTCGCTTGTGGAGCCAACGTTTGCCCCTGAGATCAAAACCGTACAGGATAATATACTCACTGGATTATTATTGGCATTGTTAGCCATATCATTCTCAGCGTTCAGATGGCTATACTATCAAACAGCATCTTCCATCCTCAGACAAATGTTTCCACATAAGTTAGTTGTTTCATTAAATGTCTCCCATTTAATAATGCAATTTGAATGTTTTAAAATAGTTCCGATGTAGAGAATTAGTAGTTAATACATTACATTGTTTTGACAATGACTTCATTGAGAGTAGACTATTAGAACATCTCTAGCTCTACTTCATGGAGTTTTATAATTTCTCAATTATTTTATGTTGGGACACTATTATCTAAAATTGGTGTTATTAGACTTATATAAATTAATAATTATGTTCAATTTGAGTCAAAAATCTTTCAAACTTTTGTTTATTATTTTCAGTACTTACTGTCAATGTAAATTACAGGATTTTTATGCTAGTAGTTATTTTTCTGCATCATTACAAAAATATATATTTTAAAGTCATTTCATCAACACCATTCAAATAGTTGCATAAAAATCATAGTGGCAACACAAAAAAAATCTAGATTTAATGAATACTTTATTTTATAACTTTCTTTTTCTTTATTAATTGCTTTTAAATTAATTATGATACTATTCTTATAGAAAAATTGTCACTGGGTTGCTCGCTTCAATGTCTAATTTAAAAAATACCTCAAATGTTATTATGCTTTTAGAAAATTTAAATTTTGTATTGTATTCACTGAAATAAAAAAATTAAAAATTAAATGTGCCAAATAATACAGAAAAATATTTTGAATTTAATTTTACATAATAGTTGAAAGTAGCAATCCGGCACACAAAATTCATTAGATATGTAGTTTTTAGTTTATTTTTCGCTCATTTTAATATTTTGATTTTCGTTTTTTTTATTTTATTTTTTTACATATTTCAAGATGTTGTGTAAAATCAAATTGTAATATAAATTCCCTCATTCTGAAACTCGTAACCGTTCTAACTTAAACACGATGTAATACAAACATGGGAATCTTTTATCATAACTACCGTGAATTGATTACACAATGGTTACAAATTAAATTTATCTAAACTTTAATCTGGTATAATTTAAATTGTTAAAAATAACTTTCAATGAAAAATTTAAAGAGTTTTTTTTCTTTTAGCAAGTTGACTGACTGACTACTATTTCACAATGTGATATTAAAGTTTGGATTTGTGACACGTTGTGTAAAGACAAATCACGCTCAAACAACAATTTTAGAAAATTATTTCATGTAGTCTAATAATCCTAGAGTAAGAAATTATAAATTAATGTTTTCCTATGTGTTGAAAGCAAAAATACAATTAGGTTAATGTGACAAAAGGTACTATTTTAACTAAGCCTGTACAAATTGATGTCCATGTTCATATACATAGATAATCTTGTTCAACTACAAATCTAATTTTTTACCCAATTAAACCAAACTAAGTAAATCACCATTTTCATTCTATTATCTTTCTAAATTTTGCCAACGACCAGCTATGCTAAAAAAATATTCAGTTTTCATCAAATAAACTACTTTGGATTTCCATTTTTGTCAAAAATTGTTATGTACACCGGATAAATAAGCAAAAAAAAAAACATTTTTTATTGCCCAATTAATTTATTGGTTAAATTTGTTTGAAATAATAGCTCTCAATCTGTGTAATTTCTAAAATATCAAAGGAAACCAATACTGCTGTAAACTCTTAATTTAGTAAGAAAATAATTGTCTATCGATCTGGCTCTACGATTTTGTTATCAGTGAGTGACATTTATTTTTGGAAATCGGGATAAGTTTTCTGACAGTGTTTTTTTTCCAAAATGTTTTTTTTTACCTTTCCTTTAATTTATCAAAATGTCACATTTAGAAATAACGGAGAAGCTAGAGTAGTACTAAAATAAATAAATAATAATATGACAAAATGCAAAGCTTCTTTTGCTCACTAGCTGTATTTTATTCTATTATTTTCAGATTTTACTCACTTTACTTGTGTCTACGTCTATTTTTATTTTATCAAAATAAATGTTTTGCATTCAAATACAAATATTATTACCTGCAAATCCTCTATCCACTAATTCCTTTAACAGCCATTGTAATGCCTTGAATTTGAACGCAAAACTGCATTAATGTCATCTGTTGGCTTCAATGGTTTATAGTAGGTATTTCGGGATAATTCTACATTCAAAAAGTTTCGTTATAATCCTTAAGGTGGCAGTTTAAAAACTAACATCGGTCTCTACCGGTGATAATAATAATTTCATTTATGACGTGATGTACGAATGATTTTTATTTGTTAATGAACAAAAGTTAAATTTTTTAATATTTTTTATTTTTTATTTACGGACCAATGCCCAATTACACTCAATACATAACACGAAATTAAATAAACAAGAGCTACAGAAAAAGAACAGCATATACATAATACATGAAGCAATGACAAAAAGAGGCCAAAAATATACATTTGGGAGAACATTCATGTCAAAGCCTGAACAAAGTTTTAGTAGAGTCCCCATGATTTTAGACATTCTAAATGATAATCTGAGTTCTAATTTCGTAAAGTCCTACAAAAATCATTCAGACTAATACGAAATTTCAAGGCCCTGGCTTGAGTTAACGAATCTCGACATTCTGGGCAGTGGAGATTAGTACCCATAATTAGTAGTGTTTATTGAAGAAAGGCAATTCATTGTTTCTGAGTCTACGGCAAGGAATGTTGAACTGAATGAGTTGCAACAAAGAAGGTGAGTCAATAATACAATTAATTATTTTCAAAATGCAAATAAGATCAGTCTTTCCTATGCTTTTCTAATGTAGAAATGTTTATGGTTTCTTCAATTTCAACATAAGAGAAATCGGCTCTTTCTCACCTTAATCTCCATGCAATTCTATGTAAGAAGCGATGTTGCACAGATTCAATATGATGCATATGAACAGCATAGAAAGGAGACCAAATGATACTAGCATATTCAAGATGAGGGCGAACTAGTGATCAGCAGAGTTTTTAGGGTATTTATATTCTTAAAGTCACAGGCAATTCTATTGATGAAGCCAAGAAGTTTTAGTGATTTATTAGTGACATTATTGATGTGGTTGTGAAAAGAAAGCTTACAGTCTAAGGAATTTATAACATACGTAACACAAAATTAGAAGAATAATGTAAATTAAAGGACGGTATATGAAAAACATGGCGATTTTCCCCTCTTTTCTTGAAACCAATGTAACTGGACCTATAATCACTGAGGTCACATTCACACAGATTTCCATCCATCTATTAATTGTTTTTGTGTTTAATTCGTAGAACTCCATTTAATTTATTTTTTTAATTTAATATAAATCAAATTTAATAATGTTATTATTAAGTTCTGCGAGTATTTTTAGTTGTTATTATTGTGACAGCTGTTTCGGCATTTAAGGCCATTTTCAAACATTTTCAACAGTTTGAAAATGGCCTTAGACGCCGAAACAGCTGTCACAATAATAACAACTAAAAGTACTTGCAGAACTTAATAATAACATTATTAAATTTGATTTACATTAAATTAAAAAAAAAAAAAAAATTCCATCCACCTCCTGGTTAACAAAATTAATAAATTTATCAGAATCTAAAAACAGAAAACATATATGAATTAGCACAATGTTTTAAAACGTGTTATTGAATTGTTTTGTTCATTTAGTTGAAAAAGTATTTATAAAAGAAAAAAATGAGTAAACCGAATGCCCTCATGGTTAAAGTATGAAAATTTTCAACACTATGACCCGACGTCGCATTTTTCACAGATTTGAATGATTAAATATCGAAAAACTATCAATACAGTATTATAAAATGAACATATTGGAATACTAAAAGGTACGCACAGTAACAGTTGTACAAAAATTATAGTAAACATAACAAACTTACCAACTTGTGAACCAGCAAAATGTCTCTTCCTCAGATCTGCTATTTTGACACTACCAGAAAACCGTTATTTTGGCATTTATTTAAAAATACTTCTGATAATAATAATAATCGAATGATTTTTATAGCGCCATTTTTGTGAAAAATCACCTCAAGGGCGCTGTACAAATATTACTTCCTATTTTTATATTATATCTCTTCTATGAAGTTTTTTTTTAACATTTATTTTCTCTTTTTGGACAGGCTATCATTACACATTATTTATAGACCATATAAAGAGATGCAAATTATCAAAACTAAATATGGCTTGGTCTAAGTTTTCATACATGTTAAATTGAAAAAAAAAAGAAGCTAACAGTATTTATTCCTTATGATATATTGCAAGACGCTAATACAAATGATACAGTGATTGTTTCCATTATATTCAAGAATTTATTTAAGCTAAGACAATGAATAACACAGAATACTCTTAAATGGGTGGAGCGGCGGGGGAGGACGGGGGCTGGGGGGACTGATCCATAGGGCCCTCAAATCTCCTTTGTCTTATTACAATCTTAGTAAATCACTCACTTTTGACACTTCACTAGTACATGTGGCGATGCTCGCCACATGTAAGACCGAAGACCGATGCCCGATGCGTTAATTCAGAAGTATGAAGTAGATTTCAACTTAAAATATTTGGGTTTTTATTACAAACTTGATTTAAGCCCGAGACGGCAGCACTAAAATTATGAAATTTTTATAAATGTAACCTAAAAATTATTGCGGTTATTTTACGTTATTTTTACCCCGGAAAAATTAAGAACTTCCCAATATTTCCAAGATAAACTAGGAGCGATTATAAAAAGCCGCCGGCAATCACGAGGGCGCCCGAAATCGTATATCTATGATCAACAGCTTAAACTCGAATCTAACAATTTTTCCTGAATTTCACCATTTTTTCGGACTCCTTTGTCGCCCATAAGAGACAGATTGTCCGAGGAGGAAAATTCCGATTGGTAGATCAGAGTTTGATCCTTGGCCGTCCCAAAGTTTTTTTTTTTTATTCAAAATGAAAATGATTATGTATTTATATGGAAATCAACCTATGAACTTCAGTATCTCAGTTTCATGCAAATGGCAAATGGAACCTTGTTGATCAAAGGGAATACGAGTGGTTCGACAAAAGATGGAAATTTCCGAATGTGACCCCCACGTCATAAATTCTATATACGTTTATTGAAAATAAGTATATCCGTATTAATGTTTCTTTTTACTGTGGCCTTTTTTTCGCAGTGTTTATTTATTTACGCTTAAATTGGGATTTATATACATTTAACATTTAAAAGAAAAAATTACCAACATCTGCCGAATTTAAAAAAAAACTTTAGTTCGAATTCGCGTCGCACCAAAAAGCATTGGCAGCACATGACGGCTAAATAATTAATTGTTCTGTAATCCGGCCTTTCGGACTTAAAACTGTAAACCACAGTACTATCACTACCGTGGCTCTTTGGCCTCATTACTATATGAATTTTCAGGGAAAAGATCTTAACTGGATAAAAAACCCTAAACAAGGAAAAGTGAAAAAATCAAACGTTTAGTTCTGAACTATTTACGCATTTTACTTTTTATACTTTACTGAAGTTAAGTACTTCATTATATTTCATTTCTGGACTGCGTCTTCTGAATTCCGCTAACCTAAATCTGTGAAAAAAATTTGGAAAAAAGCATTTTTTCATCTTTCGGCTGCATCCTCTATCATTTGTGGGGTCCTAAATTCCTATGAGAAGAAGTTAGGAAAGAGAGCATGTTTATTGAGAGCATTTTTATATGAGGTGATTTTCGCCTTTGAGATGATTTTTTCACGAAAACGGCGCTATAAAAATAATCCATTTATTATTATTATTGTTATTCATCGTCTGAGCTGTAATCACTCTCATGGAACTTTAGGATGAGATGTTTGGGCATCTTGTGCTTGCAGTTAAATGCATGATTATCTGGGGAATTGTAATTTCCCAGCTCTTTTATAAGCGGATTTTCCTAGTTTAGAGTGTTGTAAAATCGTAAGAATCGAAAGGGTAGATTGATTTATCTTACAATAATTTTATAAATTAATTAAAATATAATTTTTTTTAATTTTATGCAAGTAAGGTAGGGTAAGCAGTGCTTATGAGCCTATATAGACGGCACGCCCCTGATGCAATGTGATTAACGACAAACGGCTCACATACGAGGGTTATCTGATAATCCTAGGGTAGTAAACGTCAACCGATTTCATTTTTTTTTGTTTTTAAACATAATCTTTTTTAAGATAATGCCTTTCTTACTTTGCTGATACAACATCTTCAAGCTGGTCAAAAAAAATCTTCCCCTTGGCACGTTTTTTTTTTCAAATGCAAATTTAAACTAAAATCAGACGGAGCCAAACCTGCTATGTAGGCAGAGTGAATTTTTTTTTTCATCCATCTCCCTCAAAGCACACTTGATAGCTTGAGCAGTACACATGGCTGCATTGTCCTGAAACAACATCACACAGCGCCTCAACTTTCCCCTTCTCTTCTGATTGGTGTTTTCCCGCAGCTGAGCAATAAGTTTTGCGTAGTAGACTCCACTTATCGTAATCCTTTTTGCTAGGTAGACTATCTTCGGAACTCTCTCACTGTTCCTAAAGATTTAGGTTATGAGTTTGGTGCCAGCACGTTGAGATTTGAAATTCCTAGGAGCTGTTTCTCCCTTTCCTACCCACTGCATTTCTATGCAGAAAAAAATAAAAATAAAACCTTCCAGTCTTGGAGCAGGATTTCTTTCATTTATATATGTTTTTCCCAGTTTTTAAAGATATTTTGGGCCACAGATGGTCTTTATTTATTTACTTTTCATAGTCTCTAGAAAACAGTTGTGCACTAATATGTTACAGAGATTAGGATACATTACAAAGACAAGTATCAGAAATAACAAATAGTACAAGTAAGTAAACATTTGTACATTAATGATTAATCTGTATCAAACATGCAAAAAGTGAAAGCTTGATACGTAAAGTATGAAAAGTCACGGGGGCAGTTTTATAAATATTTTGTGACATGGGGTCACACTCGGGGTCTTATTAGTAGATCAACGTTCTCACAGGTTAAAATTCGCCTCAGATCTTGTCTCCACTATATTCACGCAGCTCGAAGAGTCTCCACTCGCCGCAGCCAATTCAGCTGGAGTGCGCACCTGTTCAATTATGAATGTTTTCTACCGGTTTGAAGGTGTTGTCCGTATGTGAAAAGGTATTTAAATAAAACAAACAAAAAGATTTCCAAAATAAATATACTATTTTATGTATAAACACTTGGCAGTTATCCATTATAATAAAATAAAATAAATTTGCTTAGTTTATAACCACTTTATTTTCAGTATATCCCTTAAAGATTTCCTTCCATAATACATATAATGATGATACATAAATATGTATGTAAACACTAATTTGAATAATAACAATTTACAAGATAAATAAAATTATATAACAATATTTCAAATATGATAAACAATATAATTTATTTCATATGACTATAAATTCAGAGTATGTATGATAATAATAAAAATGTAATACTTCAATCACAAAAAAACAACAAAATTTTTCAAACCCAAACTACTATAACCTCTAATTAATACTCTACATCATCCGCGGAGTTATTTTAAAAATTATTCAATTTTGACTTGCGTGCTCCCACATCTCGCTCTGCAATAGGGTCTATTATGGCGTGAAGCGCATTTATATATACAATTTAATAAAGCACCCATTTGGTAGAATTTACATTATTATTTAGTTGTATAAAAGTTTAATCAACTACAAGTTTTATTAGAACTAGATACATATATGTAATACCAGGTTTCAGGCAACCGATTTTGACTAATATATATTTAGTTTGTGAAGATTGCAGGAAAGCATTTCAGTTTAGAAAAAAACAAAAGGGGTCATCTTCCCAGAGTGAAAGAAGAGGGAAGGGTTAGAGCTATGTCCTGTGGAAATTATTTACAATATGTAGGTGTTATTTGAGGATAATATACGAGGGAAGAGAATGCTTGGAATTATTACTTTAATGAGTGGAACAAAGGAGAAGGTTGCCGCCTTAATATTGATAGTAGAATCTAAATATTGTGAAGTCTAATTCGTAAATATTTTACTGTATGTACATTGTATTAAATAGTAAAAGACAGAAAGTAGTAACCCACAATAACATCAAGCGAGGACATAAATTGCATGGGACCTTTCTTTTTAAACATGAAAAATATTACATATTATGTATCATTGATTGACAAAGAAGTGATATAAATGCTGCCATTTCGGATATGACAAATGATTGTAAATTCTAAATATTGTAACAAAATATATGAACGGTGTCTGCTAGTGAAGAAGATAATATGTATAAACATTGTGTTTCAGACACAAAAAAATGTTTTTCATTGTCAATATGTAGTTTAGTTTTGTTGACACCTGACTTTTACTTGCCACCATCGAAATATGTACGGATAGCATTGCATAGAAAAAT
Organism: Halesus radiatus; assembly: GCA_022606495.2. NCBI lineage: Eukaryota > Metazoa > Arthropoda > Insecta > Trichoptera > Limnephilidae > Halesus > Halesus radiatus. Next base: position 21,491 of record JAHDVE020003801.1, on the reverse strand, counting down.
ACATACAAGGGTACATAGGTATACAAAACTCTGAATATGAATATCACAAACAAACATATATGTACCATCAGCCATCCTTTTTTCAATGAATCATTTAACAAAAATCAAAAATGTACATAATAAGTATATTCAAATAAGTTAGTGAAAAAATAATTCACAACGCTAAAGGAATGATATTATAAAATATTTGAAAACTTATGAAAAATATTACCAAAGAGATAGACCTATTCTTTGGATACTATTGAAAAGTCATGCCTCCTTTCTATCGACAGCGAAGCTAGCAGTCTACAATGGAGTGGTAACACCACCCCTGATGTACGGCAGTGAGGCATGGAACTGGCAGAGGAAGGATGAGAGTAGACTGAATGCTGTAGAAATGAGATCTCTGAGGCGAATATGTAGTAAAACTACATATGATCGTGTGAAAAATGTTGAAATTCGCAAAGAATGCAAGATTGATGTAAGCGTAATTAGAAAGATTAAGAAAGGGACGCTTAGATGGTTTAGGCATGTAGAGCGAATGAATGAAGAAAGGAGTATAAGGAGAATATATGGTGCGAATGTGAATGGAGGAAGTTGGAGGACACCCTAGGAAGACATGGTACGATCAAGTGAATCAAATACTTGAGTAGGGCCATGTCAGAAGTCAGAATAACAGAAGACAACGTAAGAAACGATGTATGATTGTGAATGGAGCAAGAAGTGCATGCCAAAATTGAGTCGTTTGTTGGTCCGTCCTCTCTGCCTACCTCTGTGGAGAAATGGCGTGATAGTTAGTTTAGCTGTTGAAAAGAATATATTTTTTCCAATTACATACCACATTTTTAGAATGATGACTTGTTGAAATCTTGGGTTTTTGATAGCGATAATGTATAGATGGATATGTAGTATTTCAAGAATATTTTGAGAACACACGGCACATTGTGAAACAGATAGTCGAGGTATAAATGTGAACGAGATGACCTATAGGTGTGTCGGGCAGGACAGCACCCTGTTATGTTATCTCCGATAGGTCTGCTCCGTCTATCTATGTATGATGGTAAGTATAACAAAAATATGTAAAAATAATAATATTATTATCATTAAGGGTGATGGCAGACTACCGCCAGTTATCAGCCGCTTTTCTTTGGACGGTGCTGATTTGTATAGGTATATACGCAGGGTGGCACACACACAACGATATTGCCATACAAATCAGCACCGGCTGAATAAAACCAGCCGGTAACCAACGGTAGTCTGCCGGCACCCTGAATCATTAAACATTATTTAATACTTGCCCCTTATGAATACTGCTATCAAATAGATTTGTAAAGACAGGTTGCATGCAGCTAGCATAAGAGGAAATTCCCAACTAACAAACAACTTAGTAGCCAAAAGGCCAAATTAAGTGTATGAAATCAATTGTGACTATAATGATATATTCGGACCTTTTTATTAATGTTAAACTATTGCTTGATCGTTGTTCACACAATATCTAGCTCATTCGACAATTGAAAAATGCAATGGCTGATCTAAATTAATCTTCAACAATCAACATAATATAAACAGATTTCATTGTATTATTTACACATTTACAGTGCTTGAGTGCCTTTTTCCACCTTCCACTATATTTTTGACAGCAGTTTTCACAACAGACAATGACCCTACTTTCCCAGATGCTTCAGCACTTATCACGACGCCGTAGCAGCACTGCAAAAAGGACTTTGGCCCACTTATTCTTTAAATCTCATTTATTATTTCTTTCAGCCGCCTGTCTCTTCAACATCAGTATTTCGTCCAGCTGCATTTTGTACATGTCCTTCACATCCTGCAGGTCCAGCCGCAGCTCCTCCATCTGCTCCTCCTTCTCTCCATACATCTGCAGGAGGGCATCGTATTGATGCTGAAGGCTCTGAAATTAAAAAATAAAAAATAATTAAAGACCAAACAAGAAAAGAAATTTTTTTATCTTATGTATGAAAAAGAAACAAAATTAAATTTATATTGAGAGCAAAGAAAATTGACCAAGACCAAGGCAAACTTTTATTATAATTGTCGATACGAAGCTGATATACATAGCTGTCATAAATATTCATCCGCCAACTATGCATCCGACAGACAGCTTACTCTGAGGTCAGCAGATCTAGATGCTACTAATCGTCTAATTGAACTTTCTAGGTCAAATCGAACCATCTACTATGATCGCTCTTTTTGTGTAAATGGCCCTCTCATTTGGAATAAACTTCCCCCAGCTCTTACTAGTATCCAGAAATTGACTGAATTTAAATGGGCTTTAAAAACAAAATTATTTAAAAAAATCCTACTGTCTAAAATTTTTTATTTCTCTTCAATTTTTTGTAAAAATCTATTTCCTCAAGCCTCTAGTAGTTGTTTGGTTTCGGTTTCCTCCGTATATATATATTTTAAAAACTTTTATGTGAAGTCAGTTATTGCTGAACATAACCCGACTCCTGTCTTAAAATGTTACTATTTTTGCAGTATGTAGTGAATGTGTTATTTTGTATAGCCAATAATAATTTATAATTATTATATATATTTTACTGTATATTTTGAAATTTTATTAGATGAATATGCACCAGGAGTACTGTAGGAGTAATATTAAGAATAAGCAAGAATGTATGTAATATGTTAAGAATGTATAAATAGAATGTAAAAAGAGCACTGTAGGAATACCACTGAATGGAGTTATTTAATCTTTTTTTTAAGTTTATTTATGGCAAAGCGCACTTGAAGTGAAATAACACAAAACTGCGCTATATAAATGCTATGTTATTATTCAGGCTATAGGCCCGTTGTACTATTTCACATGTTTCACCTTATACCTTAGACAGTAGTTATGTCCCTTTAACACATTGAAGTACGGTATTTTGCCTTCATATAATTGTGTTGTGACAAGTTTTCTTAAAAAAAAAACTCGGAATTTTTGATGAAATTTCATTGTCCGGTCAGTGGCTGAGTTGATACCGCGTCTGGGTCTCTCCCCCGGGCGTCGTGAGTTTAATTCCTCAACTGGCTAAGTCCTCCATCACGACATAAGCAACATCTTCCGCTTACTGTGATGGTAGTAAGAGATTTTCAAATATTGTCAGGTTATTCATAACCCGGGAATGTTTGTCTTTCTTTAAAAAAAAAAGTTAATAAATAAAAAATAAAAATATTTCTTAGAAAAAGCCTGTTGTGTGAAAATGGAGCTGTCTTGTTTATAATGCTTGTACTGGCTAGTATCCTTACAGCGTCCTTGAGGTGACTGTTTTTAAACAAAAGCGTCACTATACAAATTATTCAATTATTATTATTATTATCAAAATCAGGACGCTGTTAGCTACTCCGTCACAATTCTGTTGACGATCGATAACACCGTACAGCGTTGTGTACGAATAGACATTGCCGATAGGATGCGTTTATCAATGTGTTAATAAATTGAAAAAAAATTGTGTTTAAATAGACATATTATGTTAATATTAGAATACATGTAAGCAATCTACATACATATGTTCTATTTTAAGTTAAATAAATAAATTTTGCCATGGTTGTCGTGAGTGTTTTGGGATATCCTAATTCCACAATATGCTACCCTGGTATCTTTCCTGACTCTTCTTCTGATTAGGACTCTTATTCCAGAGTGGTACATAATCTCAGTGTCATCACGGAAATACCAGATCTGAATAGCCAGGTACTTCCAACATTCATCTTTCCCATCTCCTTCCCTTGCCCACTTCTTTCAGTCTCATAACATTAAATTTGCGAGGCGGGTATGGGTACTGCTGCCGGGATCGGGAGAAGCTGGTTGAGGGAGACCCCTTAACCTCTCCAGCCGGACTCTCTCGACCCATCGCCTTACAACACAGTGGTAGTGGGATTCCTACGCACCTCTCATACCTTTTTCCCTTCCAGAACATTCTCTCCCTCCTTTCCTTAAAAAGACCCTCCACACAGAGTCCCCAAAAGATGACATAGGCTCTGAAGGAAATTATTTTCCTTAGGGCCTCTTGTGTGGAGTTAAAGTATTTTTTTTTTAATACCTAAATTAGAGGTGCCATAATCCCACTGGCTCCGGACAGTTGGCAGCAGTTGGGACTCTTGGGCAGTATACATATAAAAATAAATAAATAGGCGAGACATTGGCATTATAGATCAATCAATGTTTCAAGTTTTCCACAAATATTGGTGCTTTCCACTTCTAAAAACTGCATATTCTGTTTCCTGAGATGTTCATGTCCTGCTGATAGTCCTACTAATTCTGGTGAGTTTCTATCCGCATTGAGTAGGAGCCTGCTCGTTTAGAGTATGAGCACTTTGGTAACTGGATAAAACAGAATCTTGTTTGCACCGACCTGCATAGTGTCGAGTTCGGCTGCGTGCGCTGCCAACTCCCGTGCGAGGGCGGCACGCTGCGCGTGGGAGGCCCGGGTGGCGCGCCGGGCTGCTTTCAGCTCGCCCTCGCGCCGCTGCAGCGTGGCCTGCAGCTGCTCCATGGCCACGAGGCCCGTGTCGCCGCACGTGTTCATGCCCACACCGCCCATGGCGTCCGCGTCATCCTGGAATATCAAATTTTTTTACCATTTACATAAAAAACATTTACCTCCAGCAATTTCTTATAGCTATCATGCAAGAAATTTTTTCGTGATTCAGATATAACTTTTTCTACAACCTGCGTAACAATGTAACCAGTTAAAACTAACCTAACCCTAAAGACTGCAAAACTTTTTCTACAACCCACTTAGTATGAATTTCATTTCAAGTAGTCAAAAATAATGCTTAGGGTGATTCACATCTCTGAACCAATTATAACTAAGAAAGTAGTAGTAATAACTTGGGAAATTTGTTTAAATTAGGGACTACTTTCACACACATTTGTAGGACTTTAATTCAAGTCGCACGCTAACTACGGAGACTTATAGGAATTCGAATTCGAGCTGAACATACAAAAGATGACAAGAAATTTAAAACATTTCAGAAATAACTAACAATAGCACTTGCTCGTTGTGAACATCCAACAAGAATATTCCACATGTCAATACAGCGAGCCGAGCCGCAGGTGGGCGAGCCACCAAGCATGCTTTTTTAGCGAATCCCTTTGTAATATTCGCTATTCGGCACATGTCAGTAACTGCTGGGCTAACATTATCGCGAGTGCACCTTGCACGGGAGAATATTCGGGTGAATATTCACACCAAACGAATGCTCAAGTCAGTCGCACTTTATGAGATGATTTCTACAAAAATGGTGCTATACAAATCATCCAAATAGTATTATTATTATTGTTATTATTATATCAAATAATGATCAGACTTTCTATTTTTGTATTCGTAAATAAGTGTGTATAGAGGAAAACGAATTGGAGCTATTTGTTAAAATCTATTTCTCTCAAATTTATTGTTAAACCACAACTCCAGATGTAGAAACTTATCCGTTTAGTCGGGGTTTTCACTATTCATTTATTGTAGATATTGATTTAGTTCAGTTTCAGGTCCTGTTTTGGCCACCTCACTCATTCCTCTCTTAAATGAACTAACGCCCGATGTCAACATTTTCCACATAAATATTATTCCATTCAAAACGCTAATAAGTGTGTAACGAGCATCGACTAACAACGTAATTTACATTTGTTATTGGAATATATTTCTGTAAATGTACATGTAAAATAAAATAAAAAAATTAAAAATTAAATAAGATTGTATATCCTGTCTGAACAAAAAACATAAGCCTCACCAGCCACATCCCGCTAGCTAGCGATTCTGAAGCCAATGAGTCCCTGCCAATACTCCCATGGGGCGACGGGGCCTCTGCCCTGTCAGGGGCCGAATAAGGGCCCTGCTGGGGCACCTCGGAGGCCCCACTTGGCCCCGCGCCCATCAGGCGAGCCAGGAGTAGACTAGATTCTCCATGCTCACCAGCTGCGTGAGATGCTTCTCTCAATTGCTCCTGTAATAAAAAAAAGGCGGATGGATTTAAAATTCTTATTTACCGGATTCTTCGTGAAATGGTTTCATTACACACCGGGTAGGTCCGAAAGTTGTCATAATAGCTTAGTGATCAGAGTAGACCCTCAGATAAATTGGAATGTTCCGAGTTCAAATCCCAGTTACACCAGTAACCGTTTTACTTGAATGTATTATTTTTAAAACAGCATACCTGTAAAATAGTATTTCTACGCTTCTCAGCGTCACACGCCGCTTTCTCTACGCTCAGGTGTTGCTCCATATTCCTCAGCCTCTCGCGCAGCTGGTTTGATGTGTGAACAGCTTCTCTCTTATAATTTTCATATTCATTTTTCAGTCTGCAAAAATTGATATAGCAAATGATGTTAAATTTCCTCAGAATATCTTTTCCATTTTACACATGTCAAAATAAGAAAGATAATAATAATTTTTCACTCACATGCTCTGTACGTAAACTTTTGAAAATGTTTACAAAGATGCTGTTATTATATTTAATGCTGAATTGGGTATTTAAGGCTAATATTGATATATGCATTATTTAAATTCTATTCGGTTGGTTTATTTTGTACTACTTAGCAATGCTGGGAAAACATAACATTAAAAAAAAAAATAGGTAAGGAGTTGTTTTATAAATTAAACTACTTATTTTGTATTTTATTTCTAAAAGAGCGTTTTGTTACTAAATTTTTAAATTTTTTGTCTTAAAAATAGTAATATATTATTTATGTATTTAAGCATTTTTAATTTATTTTCTATTTGTTGTAATTTTGGTGTTGGTGTCTACTAACAATTGATATATAATTATATACTGCACTTCATTATTTTTATTACAGACGCAAAATAGTGCATTGGTTATATATAGTAAGAAACAATTTACAGATATTCAATATTACAAAGTGGATTAAATACAATATTATGTATGTGTGTCGGACATGTTTTTGACGTGGCCATTTATTAAATATAATTGTTGTATTCCACTTGATTAATTATGTAAGGGAGTAGGGTTATACGGAAAATAAATGTTATAATGCTGTTTGCAAAAGACCCGACTCCCTCCCTTTGTTCAATGTATACTGTAGGGTCTGAAATGTAGAATGACTTAATAAAAACATCAGAGCGACTGGCGGTGCGAGAGAGACAGGAGTACTGGTTCATCGGACATGTGCAGAACGCGGTAGCTCTGCGAGTCCCAAATTCGAAACATCATGCAGGCGACATTAAATAGCCTGCGAAAACTGAAATTAACCAGTTAGTTTGCAACCGCCCTCTCGACAACACCTCTGCCTCGACCGCCCCGCCCCGCTCCGACTTCTGCTCTACTCGCCATGTTTCTTTCTGACCTGACCATCGCCTCACCTGGACTATCGGAATACAGGCTCTCACTGGACCCAGACCAAGCATCGTCATACAGACAAGACCCCTGAGACCATAATTCTGCATAAATTGGGTTTTTGTGCAGAATTATATTTGTGCATGTTGCAAATGTACAAAGATCGGAAATAAGGTTTTGTCGGAAGTGTCTTTCCCCTCTTTGTGAGGGATCGACACAGGTTGTGCTTCCTCCCCTCCCAGCCCTCTCCGCAGATCGGGATCAGCAGCCCCCTACACCTGTGTGCCTTACGTCTGGTACAGTATGTTCAATGTTTAAGATTATTGAATGTCTATCTTTAGAAACCCAATACAACCATAATTTCGCAGTTAAGAGCAGGCGGTATTCATACAAAGTCTTCAATAAAAATATATTTATGGATATACCTTTCATTACTATCCAGCGCAATCTTTAGTTGTGCCATGTGCTCCTCACAGGAGGCTAGTCCGCTGTCCAACTTCTGAGTGGCATGCATCAGGCTGCACTCCTGAGCGGACAGCTTGGTCCGCAGGGACTGGCATTCCTCCTTCAGCAGCTGGTGGGCCTCCAATGACTTGGAGAGTTTGGCTTGCGACTCAGCTGGAAAAGAGATTATGTATATGAATTTATGGTATGGGAGTTGAATGTTGTTTCATCGCTGCGAACACATGTTTTGGTGGCGATTGTCCTGCATAGGTAGAAATAAAGTTAGTATTTCCCAATGTATAAAAAGGATCCCACAACGATAACAGCATCATAACATCACTCCTAATGTGTAGTCAGGCTGATTTTTGTCTCTGGAAAGTGGCAAACCATGGCTTATCAAATTAAAATGGCGATTTATATACATAAATCAATTGAAAGACTTTATTCAATCGTTAACTTTCAATTCAACAATATATTTATGAGTAATTGCTATTAAGTGATTGACTAACTAACCATCACGCCGTTCCTCCACAGGGGTAGGCAGAGAGGATGAACCGTCAAACAACTCGATCTTGGCATACACTTCTTGCTTCATTCACATTCATACATCGTCTCATACATTCTCTTCTATTATTCCGACTTCTGACATGGCCCGACTTAAGTATTTGATTCACTCGATCGTGCCATGTCTTCCTCAGACGTCCCCGGCTTCTTTTTCCATTCACATTCGCGTCATACATTCTTCTTACACTCCTTTCTTCGTACATTCGCTCCACATGCCCAAACCATCTAAGCGTCCCTTTCTTAATCTTAATCATTACGCTTACATCAGCCTTGCTTAAAATACTTACCTGAGTTAAAATACTTGATTAGAATATAAAAACCATTATTTCCTCTGCCCTCAAAACAAAATGTTAAATTAGCAGAATACCAATTTTAAATAGCAATATCTTCCACCACTTCGTATTCTGGATTAGTTCACTATCACAATTCACATTAAAAAAAAAAATGAATTAAAACTATTTTTATTGCATCAACGTTATGTTGAAATAGATGAGGGGAGATTAAATGCTTGCAATTCAGTGATCAAGTTAGCCCAAACCAACTTATATATCAATCAAGCTGTAGAATAATCTAATCCATAATAGTTACCTGCCACCTGCTGCAGTTGTCTTTCTCTGGCCTGCGCCCTGCGGTCCCTGTCCAGGCAGGAGTCCTGCAGGGCCGCTAACTGTGCGAGCAGCGCCCCTCCGTCTTGCCCCGTGCCCCCCTCCACCCCTTCAGCCCCGGCGCAGCCCTGCAGGGTGGACTCTGCCTCCTCGGCGCGGGCCATCTGACGACTCACCTCGCTGCGAAGCGATGACTCACGACTCATCCAGCGCTGTTCGTCTAGAAAAAAATAACACAATCGAGACATTGGAATCATTACAAGCAAATAAAGAAAGAGAGAACAAGGTACAATCTCAACTTACAACAATTATTTGAAGAGCCATCAATAAAAGGTTTTATAAAATTCAACAAGGATGGAAGATAGCTGACAGCCAAAGAGGCTTCTCTATAATAATCATGCAGGACGAAAGTGTGTTAGGAGATCTAAACTAAACAGTGTGGAGACGAACTCCGCAATCTTAGGCATAATGCCAGAACTGTAGGTTGATTACGCTGCATCCCAATGGCATTACCTAAAAGTCACCTACAATAATGCATATCGCCAACTATTTTTATATCGAGATACCGCAGCGCTACAGAAATGTTCCTTGACGGACGAGTACACTCTTTCAGGGCACTTCTCCATCATCGCATGGGAAGCTTATGGTGCAGAGTACGCCAATCCCAGAATACCATCATAACTGCCACAGCTGCCTGGACGGAGTCCCCCCTGATGACCCTCTGGGGACAGGAGACCGTCAAATATCCACCATAAACATTTTATGTTAATTCATTTTCTTTTTTTCTCTTTTTTATGTACACATTGTTATTTCTTTTAATGTGTTATTGTTTTAATCTAAGGAACATGTTGCATAGCACTACCACAGCATGCCTTGGAAACAGTTAGGAGTGGAAGCGTTCTTAGAGGCGACCAGGACAAGGGCTGTAGTGCCGATACAATGTCATTTCAAAGACAAATTAATCTAATAAGATAGGTCTAGAGGTGACTTTATCTCAGATGCAATATTAATATTTGTTTACAAAACACTACTACTACCCAACTATCGCATCTACACGGTGATGTTAGATAACATAGATAATATACGGAAATTAAAAAATCTTAACTTAATAAATAAAGGTCTTAAATGAATAGCCGGCCTACTCAACGATTCATGCTTTGATGATTACATCATCATGATGTTTGAAAATTTCAAAGATATTCATTGAATGCTGCAAGACCTTTACGATAAATCATCAAGTGATGTCTACTTTTTATAATGATGACTTTCTAACAGACTTCTGGCTAGCGCACTGACAATAGAAAGACACCTTTTCAATGCACACTGATGATAAAAAAGTCATTAAACCATAGTAAAGTGAACTAACTAAGCAATACCATATCAAAAGAGCTCGTAAACATATAAAAAGACAAGACTGTGATTATATAAGTTCCAACTGCTTGGAGCCAGTGGGACTATGGCATCCCCAATTTGAGGTATATTGTGAGGCTGAAGAAATTGGGGAGAGAAAGGTTGGGAAATATCCGGCTATTCAGTTTTGGTCACTAAACATGCCTATTGCCATTTCAAGCTACGCTTCGATCCTGAACGGCGGTCTCTAACTAAGGCGATACTGAGAGTATGTAATACTCTGGAACGTCGAGGTAATATTTTACTAAAAATTATAAATCTATAAATTATGTGATTAATTAGTGAGTAATATTAAGAAAGGGACGCTTAGATGGTTTGGGCATGTAGAGCGGATGAATGAAGAAAGCAGTGAAATATATGATGCGAATGTGAATAGAAGAAGAAGCCGGGGACACCTGGGGAAGATATGGCACGATTAAGTGAACCGAATACATATTGAGTTGGGTCATGTCAAGAGTCAGAATAACAGAAGAGTATTTATGAGACGATGTTTGAATATGAATGAAGCAAGGAGTATGTGCCAAGACCGAGTTGTTTGGCAGTTCGTCCTCTCTGCCTACCCCTGCGGAGAAACGGCGTGATGGTTAGTTATAAATTATTAACAGCATAATTCCACATGCCAGGTTTTGAATCCACAGCCTCTAGATCCAAAACCAAGAAGCTTACTGCTCTGCTGTGGAGGTTATCAAAATTCTATATGCTACATCAATGAATATTGGAACATATTAAATTAAATCTGATAATACCTTGTCTTAGTTTGATGCGGAGCTCTTCAAGTTGATGAGCAAGCTGTTCATTTTCAGCTTCCATGGTAGCCTTTTCTTTCTCCACACTGGCCAGCGCTTCTTGCCTCTTGGCCAAGTCTCCGCTGTTCTTGTTTAACTCGTACAGCTCCTTCTTGGCCGCTTCCAGCGAAGTCTTCATTGTGTCCAACTTTTGATTGGTATCATCTAATAAGGCCTTATTCTGAAATAATAGGGATCAAAATACAGTGAAACTCTCTTACAAAGTTTTTCAAGGGACTGGAAAAAAACCTTCTTATATGGGAAAACCTTATATTATAAGGGACTGAAAAAATCAAACTTCTTAAGTACGAAAGAACTTCTTAAGCGAGTTTCACTGTATATGAATAAATTAAGGAAATTGAGAAAATAACAGTGACAATCGTGTTATTAACTTTTTTAACACGATCCAATAATTATCCATAGCAGGGATAGCCAGTGTGTCGATTATGATCTACTGGTCGATCGTGGACCTATTTTTTGTTCAAACAAGTCAAAGCTACTCGATGTTTCATCTCTTAAAATTCGTTAGTTCCTTTCTCTTCTCATTTTTACTAGCAAAAGACATAATTTTTTTTTACAGTTACTCCACACAGGAGGCCCTGGAGGAAACAATTTCCCCCAAGGCCTGTCATCTTTGGAGATACTGTGTGGAAGGCCTTTTGGGGGATAGGAAGGACTGAACCTGGGTCTTCAAGAAACCTATGTTGTAGTAAGGAGGACACAGAGGCTGGCAGATCATTCTTCAGCCGAGCTGTTGAACACAAGAACGAATCATAGAAGCGACCTGTATTAATAATTACATTATTGTAATGATTATTTTAATCGTTTTTTTTTTTATATGTATAAAATATCTGTTTTCAAAAAATATATCTTCCAATTGTAATTGGGTTTTTATTATTATCTCATGATACAATTACAAACGATATCAGTCGATCGCCACAAATTTTTATATAAACTAGTCGCTCCTAGAATAAAAAAATGGGGTCCACCCCCGGTATACTGGATAACTTTGCGACTGTCATATTCTTTTGAAAATAAATATACATTTTTACACGGCATCACACTCATTGGTCAAATGTATTTACAAATTATAATTTCGTATTATTGATTGATGGGCTGGTCGATGCAATCTGTTAACCATTAGCTATAAGACACGGATTATCTATAGATAGTAATGATAGAGAATAGAAAGTAATTTATGCACCCTAGAGGTGATTTTTTTTACAAAAATGGAGACATACAAATTATCTTATTATACGTGTAGGACTTGGGCTTGATAATTCGCAAAATGAGTGACGAAAGGGTTAATAACAGGAAAATAAAATACTCAAATACCTAAACTACAGTTAATGCTCCGACTCGTTAGATGATATCCTTATGACCAGTGGCGGCTCGTGACTTTTGAGTGAGCTAGAGTGCTATGATTGAAAAATACTATGTTATTGATGTTGTTGAAGTTGAAAATGTTTTTTTTTTTCATTCATTTAGATGGTAGGTGGGGCACTGCCCTACCTACCATCTAAATCTCCATACAAAAAATTGAAATTTAAAAAAAAAAAAAAAATTATTTTCGGCTTCAACATCCTTAACGTTGTATTTTTAAATCTCAGCACTCTAGTTCACTCAAAAGTCATGAGCCGCCACTGCTTATGACTATGACATTAAAATAAATAATACTTACGTCAGCTAATTCCGCGTCCAGTTTTTTTGTATTTGTTGTCAATTTATAAATAGATTCTATCTGAGCACACTCCACAGCTTCCTTAGCTCCTATGGACCGCTTCATCCTGTCCGATTCTTGCGCTTGCTCGGCTACTTTATCTCTGTGAGTAGAAATACAGATTACATTGAGATTAATGAATGATGGACTCAGGAATTTGTGATATTTCTCATGAATCAAATTACTGAAAAAATTAAAAGCAACTAACCTTAATGTTTTAATAACTTGCTCATTTTCCTTTTCCTTCGTGCGCAGCCTTTTGATGATGGTGGAGTGGTGAAGCTGCTGCTTGGAGAGCTTCTCGCCTTCTTCCCTCAGTTCTCTAATTGTCTCATCTCTCTCTCCGACGGCATTCTCCAACTCCCCCGAGGTCATGCGCGTTGCCGCCTCTGTCTTGTATGTCTCCATTTGTTTACGCAGTGTATCCTTAAATAAGTTAACATTGTTAGTAAAGATACCGAATGAATCCCTTGGATTATTTTTTTAATTTGTTACAGATTCGAGGAATTAGAAAAAGTTAACTCTAAAATGTTTATATGATTACCTAAAGTAAAATAAATACCTTTTCTCTAATGGCCTGCTGGAACTTTTTCTCCAGATTGGACATCCTCTGTGTGTACTCCTCCGTTATTAAGGTGACATCCCCAACGTCCTGTTTGCCCTGTAGATTTTCAATGAGATCTTTCAATTCTGAATTGTTTTCAGCGAGATCAATATTTTTTCGACTTATTTCGATTAATTTAGCTTCCCTGCATTCCAAAACCTCGGCCATGTCTGATAGCCGTTTCAACAGTCTTTCAGTTTCAGAACAATGACTATCATCGCTGTTGTTACTTTGACTTGAGGCTTCGGATAATTCCCTATTATGACCTCTGATTTTGCTAGCGATACTTTTGCCCAGTACAAAATCTACAACATTACCGGATTGCTTAAACTTATTTGGAAGTTTGGCCGGACTGTGTCGACTTAAACTGTACACACTCCCGTAGTCCCCATTTGGGCTGGGAATTATTTCAATATCGGAGGAGGTGGTTGTTTCCAGGTCGTCTCCCGATGTATGTCCCGATGTTTGCTCAGAACCTATCTTCACCATATCTCCACTCCGCCCTTCAGAACTCACGGGAGAGTTTTGCTCTCTCGTTGCAAATTCTGTATTAGAAAGTGTGACATGTTCCAAATGATCTACTGATGCTTTATCTACTTCCTCGTAACTTTGACTAGAACTCGAGAAAGTGCCATCTTTCCAAATGGAGTTAATATTATCTGACCCTTCTCCAATTTTACAGTATGACGACTCGCTTGTTTTATCATTCAGTTTGTCATCTATTGCATCTTCTAGCAAACCTTTCACATATAAACTAGTGGGCGCTTTTTCAGCGTTGGATGTGTTAGCTACCAGAGTTTCTTCATAACTAGATTCCATGATATTTTCACCTTCGGCATTTAATGTTCGATCTGACCAAGATCCCTCATTAGAAGAGGAGTAACTTTCGAGAGAACTTTGACTATTAGGATTTGGCTGAATGACATTGTCATTGCTAAAGTTAGATGGTTTTTCAGCTATATCTCGCAACTGGACATTTGAAAAACTTGAGAATTGGGTTACATTTCTGCTTGGCGCTCTCGTGATTGGGAAGTCGTCATTGCTTCGAGCAGTTGCTGACTTATCTGGACTGACTGAATCTAACATGTCATTGGTGAATGGGCCACCAGATTTTCTAGTTGTTACTTCTTTATTCCTAACAATATTAAAGGAATCCAAAATGGTGGGTGCTGTGAATTCAGATATAGAATTATAAGAAATCGTATCTTCAGCAGCGGAGGTTTCATCATCATCATTGTTTCCAGGGTTCAATTCATTAAGAATTTTAATATCTTCGTCGGTTGTTGTTTTACTGCTAGCTTTGGCATCGAGGGAAACTTCATGGTCTATGGGTGAAGTGAGGGGGGAACGGAACTCATCATCTGATTCATGCGATTCCCCAGAGTTACTGAAGCCCAAAAGTTCCACAGAGCTTGGGGTCATGAGACTGTCGGGCAATATCTCCACCGAACTCGATGGAAGCTTTAGTCCCAAGCTCCCTTCAGAGTCTGGAGTTGTTTTTAAGCTTTGTGAACAAAGTACTTCAATTGATTCTGAGCTATTTTTCCCACTTTCCGAGGAAATGATAGATAGCCGGTTAAGGTAGGAACTGTTCTGCCTATCAGATAATCTGCGTAGAGTGATTGGGTAATTTTCTCCAATAGTGCTTTTGATGATGGAGGACAAATCACCTTTATGACTACTAATATCGCAATCCTCGACAGATGGTGAATTATCAGCATTGGTTTTAGGACTCTCCACCAAGTTATCATTCTCGCTGTTGAGTCTGGAATAGCTACTGCTTCCTTCGCTGTCTTCCGATAGTCCATGCACAACTAATTTACTTTTACTGAAAAGATCATCATCTACTCCCACCTCGCTAGAGTCGTCCGCTATCATCTCTAGTTGAGCTTTCTTTTCTTTCTCCGCTTCATCCTTTTGCATTTCAGTCTCGAAGAAAGATCCTGTAAACGAGCCCCATAAAGTCTGTGCTCCGGCTTTAGAAGGACTCTGCGTTATAACAGAGGGAGCGCTGTCGGAGGTGACTACGCTGTCTGATACAGTCAGGCCCCAGGAAGAGAAGAAGTCCCCCTCTTTGGCAGGAGTTGGTGTTGGATCCGTGAGAGACTTCTCCTTGGGCAAGTTTTTTTCTGGCTCAGTTCCATCTTGTTGAATATCTAGAGCTTTGTCAATAGTTTTCTGGGCTTCTTTAAAGGCTGACTTAGCGAGACTAGTCAACCCCGTTGTGTCAAACCAACTCATCGTATATTGGTGTCATTTGTACACTGAAAAAATCACAACAGTGCGTCAAAACAATGTTCGCGAGATATCAGCACTACATTTGTAATAGTTCTAGTGTATCCATATACGTATGAAACAAAATTTATGTAATTTAAATAACATTTGACAGAAGAACAATAATATTCAAAATAAAAATAAAACGTAATTGAAAATCAGCATAAAAATGAGGGTCGAAAAAATATTACCGTAATTTTCTTTAAAATTCGTAGTAATCTTATCGTTTAAAATATTACTAAAACACTTTAATTTTGTTTATATAAAAACTTTTTCACTGACAGCTTCATTGACAACACAACACGAAAATATTTATAATACTTGACTCGCGTAGTTGCCAAAATGGCCATAATGTCAATATCTACTTTGACTCACGTAGTACTTTGAACCAAATCTGTATTTTTGACGGGAGATTTAAAAGCTCCAGTGGCGCAATTGGTTAGCGCACGGTACTTATAAGACAGTAACTCAGTGAGCTATGCCGGGGTTGTGAGTTCGAGCCTCACCTGGAGCAATGATTTTTGGAGGTTTTTTCTCAAGTCAATTGTTTATTGCTTGGTGTCCATTCTTAACCTTTTCAAAGTTATATCGATTTTAGCATTTTTATTTTAAATTCCCAGAATGCCATCTAAAAAAAAATTTATCAAAAAATGTGGTATTTTCAATTTTTTTTTTTATAGTGATGTATCTATGTAATAGTATTTTTTTTATCAATTCCTTATCCATTTTACAATAGTGAATCTTGTTTTTTATAATATTTATGTCTTTCAAAATAAAACTAAACATAAACGAAGCTGACACAAAAAAAAGAAAAATGTACTAGAGAAAGTTGCACCACAACTAAAAAAACTTCTGCAGTTTATGCTGATTTCAGAAAGGTATAACTCATTTGTCACTCCCTAATAAATTATTACTATTTGACTTTCTGTAGTGCATATTTTTTGTATCGGCTTCATTAGAATGTCAAGTTTTATTTTTAAAGAAATAAAAAAATATTACAAAAAACAAGAATCACTATTGCAATATGGATACAGAGTTGATAGCAATACTTTCATTAGATGGATACATAATTTAAAATCATAATTGAAAAAAAAAACACTGCACCATATTGGTAAAAAAAAATTTTTGATGGCATTCTGGGTATTTAAGGGGGAGAGGGAAGTCGGAGAGGAATTATTTATTATTTCGAAATATTGATATTATTACGCAATACGATAAACACAATGTTTTTAAATAGAAAAATATTTATTAAATATTTTATAAATTTACATAGGCTTAGTATTTATCAAAATCTAATCAGAAATATTACTTTTTCTGGCAGTCCTCCTATTGAATGTTTTACAAAATATTTAAAATTTGAATATGATTTTTAAAGTGGAGAAAAATATTTTTAATCCTTTCTCGTTACGTTTTTGTAAATAAACTTAATCAAAAATTTGTAATCCGCATTAAAAAAAAAAAAAACATTAAAGTTATGTAGTGTTTATGCAAAAATGAAACTGCACACTGTTCTTTTTTTTTAAATTTATCTTATCGGATTGTTAAAGAAAATCCATCACAGCATTTTTTAAGGATATTCAACTTTTTAAATGTTTTTGTAAAACATGCGTAGAACGGTCAGAAATGTGTAATATTTCTGATATTATTTTGATAAATACTAAGCCCATGCAAATTTAAAAAAAAAACTTAATTAATATTTTTCTCTTTGTTTATCGTATGGCAAAATAATATTATCGTTATTTTGAATTAATAAATAGTATTTAATCATTGAAGAAGATAATATTAACACATACCAAATGAAACACGAATCCGAAAACAACAGAAAATAAAAAGATTTCAGTCGCATCTGGGACTCGAAGCCAGGACCTCTGCCTATCCGGGGCAACCGCTTAACCAACATAGCTAATGAGATCAGTTCAATTTACGCCATCTACACCAATATCATACTTCAAGTTCAAGACTTGTTAATATTATCTTCCATTTTAAATCCCATATTATTGGCTGCTATCCTTATGATTATTGCAAAGTTCTTCCTGAACACAATTGCAATCGGAATAGAGTCTCGGATATACCTGCACGATTTTTATTTACATGAGACATCTATTGACTTATTTTACAAGTCTGTTAAGAAATATTCTTTTTTTTTTATAACTTATTGTAGTCTGTAAACCTCATTGTAATATTTAATCATTGAAGAAGATAATATTAACACATCCCAAATAAAACACGAATCCGAAAAAACAATAGAAAATAAAAAGATTTCAGTCGCATCTGGGACTTGAACCCAGGACTTCTGCCTATCCGGGGTAACCGATTAACCAACTTAGCTAATGAGACCAGTTCAATTTACGCCATCTACACCGATATCATACCGGGTTCGAGTCTCAGATGAGGCTGAAATCTTTTTATTTTCTGTTGTTTTTTCGGATTCGTGTTTCATTTGGGATGTGTTAATATTATCTTCTTCAATTATTAAATATTACAAACTTCAATAAGTTATAAAAAAAAATTGAATAATAAATAATAACTCTCCGACGTCCCTCTCCCCGTTAAAATAAAATGCTAAATTTGATAACTTTGAAAGGGTTAAGAATGGATCACCACACATTAGATCAGTTTGAATTCAAATAACCTTCCCTATCACCCCATTTCGTTTGATGCATGGCTTATGGGACACCAGTATTACATAATCTTCTACCTAAAACTTACCTCTTTTTCTACTTTTACAGACTTGAAAAATGTGACCAAATGAATAAAAAGACAAAGTAATAAACATTTTGTAGTGGTTTTAATTGTGCAATAAGCTCATTGAAATTATATACATAATACTTTCAATACTAAATCATACGTAAATGCTTCTTTAGCTCCTTTGGTAGATTATACCTATCAATAATCCCAAAGGTTTCATATTGAATCCTACCATAAATTTTAAAGAAAGCATAATGCAATGGAATCAACTTATTGTGAAAGTAGAGACCACGTCGAATCATAAAATCTGAACAAAGAAATGTGGTTCTAATATCTTTCGCTCCCTGCACTTTGACAGTAGCTGTCTCAAATAATATACAAGAACATATAAATTTAGCGTTTGTACGTGGAAAACAAAAAATAGGCTGCTTTATAAGGACGGCTGTGGTACCTACACAGATTTATACAAAATAAAAATTCCCACTGTACAAAGTGGTTTACATCCCTCACAGCATAATCCAATTAGGTGGCGATATACTTTTTCTGGTTGTACACTGGGCCCGTCCGTGTGAGGTATCACATAAAAATTTTAAAATATATGTAATGCAAAAATTACCATGGACACACATTTAAGTTTCTTGGAGATAACAACATTGTAAATAATGGAAAATATAAATCACAATAAGATTTAATAGTAAGATAATAACCTACAATACTTATATTATTTATCAATAAAGGAATTTATACAGATTCATAAATAAAATATATTATTAAAAATAAACATCACATCAATGACCAATGTTTGAAATGGCCCTACATATTGGCTATTGGCTGGATGACTGATTAGATAATCCCAGTTGGCTTGCTGGTGGTGGGTTGTGCGGGCTTGGGCGACATGAAGGAAGCTGCGTTCTGGAAGATCTGCTGCTTCACAAAGTCAGATGTGACGGACGAGAGATTCTCCTTGGTCCCGAACTTGCACTTGACGTATCCGTACAGGTTGGCTCCGTTTAAAGTGAGGGCAATCATCACTAAAAGCTGAAACAAATAACATTGTTGATTATTTTACTAGTATGGGTGTTATGACAAGTCCATTGCTCTAAAAATTGAACTAAATCACGATTTTTGTAGTGTGTTTTTACTCTGCTTATCTATCTTCGCCCACAACGCAAACAGGTGTATCTCATATTTAGCAACTTTCCAGAAGATCCAAAAACTGTTTTTTTTTTTGCCAGATTCTTGTACATTTTACTAAGTTTTGCTAATGGGATTTAAATTTTGCATTTTTTTATACCATTAACGAAACATGTAATAAAATGTATAGGAATCTGACAAAAAAACTGTTTTTTTGGCATTCCTAGAAAGTAGCTAAATATGAGATACACCTGTTTGTGTTGTGGCGTCGATATGTGTACATATTGATAATGGTTCTGTTGCATCATAAAAGATCATTATCATATAATCTGAAAATCATATCAGATCGGGATCATTACCAATATTCAAAATGGGGTAAAACCTGATATAATTTATATATATCTGCATTTCAAATAAAAGAAAATTTCTCATCTTTTCAAGCATGAAAAAATTTTATATTCGGACTTTACTCGTAGAGAACATATTATTTAGTTTTACTTTGGCTAACTTGAATTGTAGCTTAAATCAATTTAAAACAAATAATAAATAAACAAATATATATTATTAGATGAAGATATGTTTGTAAAATTGTTAATCATAGTGATTTAATACTTTTCTGCTGTTTATGTGAAAGATTATACAAATTTGTAAACAATACTATTACTTCAACGATTTGCATATTACATAGAGATTTAAGAATTTATTACCCATCCTTCTAATGAGAAACAGCCCATTGAGGTATTTTCTAAGAAAATAAACAGTAAAATCCTTCAAAAAAAAATCTCAAATGACGGCCTGTAACCATGTGGTCCAGATGTTTTTATACAAATCTTGAGAGTGAAATCACTGCAAATTCAAAACCCGCAGAATTTTTTTTTTTCGACAAACAAATGATTTTTTTGTTAAATATTGCCTGCTGCGTTTTTTCAAAAACAGTTATTGATGTAAGATTTTTTTTACAATTATTTTTGCTGCTTTTGAGATCATCAATTTCTTGAATAAAATCTCAACAAAACCCGCTACAAACCAGCTTAAAAATATATCAAAAACTCATTGTTTTTTCAAAACACTCTACTCGCTCTAGGGCAAGTTTTTTAAAAACACAAAATTTAAAATAAATTATTTTTGAAAAAAAAAACAAATTCAACTAAAAATATATAATACGTTGCTTTTATACAAAGCTTAAGTACAATAAATATATATTTTTTAATAATCATCCACGCGCCTAGTTGTAAATTGACAAAAAAACTCTTTTGTAAAATTTAGAAATGGGCGGATCTTTCAAAATGGTAAATTATTATATATAGATTGTTGACTTTAGAAATCAATGTTTTTGTTAAGAGAAAACATCACATACTAAATTGCGAGAATGGCTGCAAGGGGTTGGATCCTTCCAGAGGATTTGCTTCGGATTAAAAAATTTTTTTTTGGGCATATCGTCATTAGAATTAAAATTACATCGTCATATCTGTAACTCGAGAATGTAAGAGAATATTTGATACTCACCAGCCACTTGAACTTGAGCGCGAAGAGTGCCACAATGAAGAAGATGCACCACATGGCTGGGCACAGGATGAGCGCCATCCAGAACATGCGGCTCTCGTGGGGGTTCACCCGTCCCTGTGGGGAGCCCTATCGTTATATAAACTTTTATGATTTCATTACAAAATGCCTCGCTTTGTATTCCGTTGAGCAAGGTAGGGAGTTAAAGGTCAGGCAATCAGTCTGATCAATATTCAAGGTCAAAGAGTTATTGAAAGGTGATAAAATAATAATTCCTTTAATTTTAAAGTTCACCAAAAATATCAATTAATTAACATTACAACACCCATAAATTTTCACACAACGCTTTTAATAAAACCCACACACTCTTAATAAACCAACTGAAAGTCAAATGTGTAGTCAATTACATTACGGAAGCCTGAAAAGTGTAATTCAGTCAATAAGGAGCACCAATGAAAAATATTATGACTTAAAAAATATATTTAATC
>JAHDVE020003800.1:0-17583 GCA_022606495.2 Halesus radiatus | reverse complement strand
TGGTCATAAAGGAATAATAATAATAATGTTTTATTGCCTTATTTTTTTTTGCACGCCACTAATGGGTAGTAACTATTCCACAGCTGGGCTAGATAACCTAAATACTGGATAGGCTTCTGTAGATGAAATGTATGATTTTTTGTATTTATTGGGCATTAACTATGTAACAATTTCTAAATATTTTGTAATGAAGAGTTTTTTCCACTGTATACAATTGTTACTTAATTTTATTAATATTCTACCAGCTTCGACACATCCGTGTTATTCACCAGCGTTCTTAAAACTAACTTAAATTAAACATGTACAGAAATAATTAGACATTATTAGGTGTAGGTAGTGGGAGTGGGAGTGGTGATTTGGAGGGGGAGGGGGGGGTGGGAAGAGTCAAAATAACAAGGAAACATGGTTAACCAAGGTGATTTATAGAGAACTATTATTTTTTTTACTAAATTAATTTTGGATTTAATTTTTTCGTTTATTTCTAAACTTATATATGCTACACTGTATATTTCTAAAGTTATGTTTACATATTTTTAATTGTGCGCCTTAAAAACTTTAGAAATAAAAAATTTAAAAAAATAATTTAGTAAACAAAATAATAGCACCCTGTGAATCACCTTTGTTAACCAAGTTTCCTTGTTATTTTGACTTAATTAAAATTAGTTTTAAGAACGCTAGTGAACGACAAGGATGTGCCGAAACTGTTAGCGCAGTATTAAATTAAGTAATAAATGTACATGGTGGATAAAACTCTTCCTTAGGAAATGTACGATTCAGAAAATCTGTTTACTTAATATTATTGATGGATAGGTATGCATGTATCATGAAAGATCATTTCTTGGAAAAAAAATGTTGCATGATTTTATTATACATGGTGGAGTATAAATGAAATTTGGGGATTATTCAATTATACGAGATATGCATCGGTGTGTAAACGATTCAGCGTTAGAATAGAGGGAAAGATAATACATAGTGAGGTACCTATGCTAAGCTATTTCAATGGAAATTGCTTACAAAAACAAAAACGGTGTTTGATAACATCACTTTTATGTAGTTTAACAAAAGTTCGCATGAGCTCAAAATAAAAAAAAAAACAAACAGAACTAATAGTAGGGTGTGTTGTCAATAGACAACTATTAGTTAATAAATAAATATAGCAAATAATAAATCATCAAGCTTTTAATATTGAGTGAATTAAAAGTGGAGTGACATAATAACACTTTTATATTGTTAGTTATTTTTTTTTAATTTAATGTAAATCAAATTTAATAATTTTATTATTAAATTCTGCAAAGTACGTAAGTTTTATATTGTTGTGACAGCTGTTTCGGCGTACTAGGGCAATTTCAAACTGTAGTTAGACCACATTGCGATGACTTACTTATATGATTTTATTTACTCCCACCCAATTTTAATTTGGACGATGTTTAAAATGATTTATTATCGGTAAAACCGATTTAGTTAAAAAATAATTAAAAATTCTCTATTCTGTGAGGTACTCAAATGAATAATGTGTTTTACCCGTATTTAATGACAATATTCTCTTAATTGATTTGCAATGAATGGAATTAACTTATTAAAATTTAATGTAAATGAAAGTTAAACGGAGTTGTACGAATTAAACACAAAAACAATTAGTAACACAACTTGTTTAGAAAAAGCATCTTAGGCAAGAAAATCATATACTCAACGAGTCGTATGAACCCGATTGCAATTATGTGATACGCATTAAAACAGTCTACCGACAAGAGCTATTACAGTCACTGATTTCGAATTATTTTTTTACCTCAATTAAATTGCAATAACATTAACAGGTCAGAAGCAGATGCCACTTATTGGTCTCGTGCCGTTAATTCGAAAAGTCCATCAGCTTTTACTTCCTTTTGCGAAGGGAACACTAATAATAATACTGGACAATCGTACAAAGGACAACATGCCGTATTTAAATATAATTTAAGGGTCGTTTTCGAGTAACATCCTCTTCCATCTGTTTTGCTAAGGAAATAGGTACTAACAATAACAGCGGCCGATCTTGCAAAAGACTTAGTGCCCTATTTGGTTACGATTTAAGGGTTGGTTTCCAGTAACACTTTAAGAACTGTCTGGCCGTATTGTCTGTCTGTCGGTGATTCCGTGAACCGGAACTGCCTATTGAAGCGTGCGACAGATGCGAAGCAATACAAATGTTCTCTAAGGAGGTGAGGACGGCATTCAAAACCCGGCCGACTGTGGTTTCATGCTTCTGTCAATTGTAATTTCGGATGTCCGTAAACCCAAAGTGCAGCGAGAACCAAACACAGGAACACACCTGTCCGTTGTCCGGCTGCCCCCTATTCCAACCTTTCTTAAATGCACCGCCTGAAATTGATTGAGAATCTACGAACCGGGAGTAAGCGAGAGATTTTTATTCAATACTACAATTACTGCCGACTTCGCATGGGAATTGATGAGATATATTTATTTTAGAAGTTAATAAAAAAAATTAAAAAGTCAAACAATGTATTGTTATCGAATATGTTTTAGATATACACACATTTTTTTCTGATGGCTCATGACTGAATTGATATTTCGAGCTGAAAATATGTAGTTTCAAACAGATGTGTTTGAGTAGAAATATTTTTCTAATGGCTCATGAGTGAATTGATATTTCGAGCTGAAAATATGTAGTTTCAAACAGATGTGTTTGAGTAGAAATATTTTTCTGATGGCTCATGACTGAATTGATATTTCGAGCTGAAAATATGTAGTTTCAAACAGATGTGTTTGAGTAGAAATATTTTTCTAATGGCTCATGAGTGAATTGATATTTCGAGCTGAAAATATGTAGTTTCAAACAGATGTGTTTGAGTAGAAATATTTTTCTAATGGCTCATGACTGAATTGATATTTCGAGCTGAAAATATGTAGTTTCAAACAGATGTGTTTGAGAAGAAATATTTTTCTAATGGCTCATGACTGAATTGATATTTCGAGCTGAAAATATGTAGTTTCAAACAGATGTGTTTGAGTAGAAATATTTTTCTAATGGCTCATGACTGAATTGATATTTCGAGCTGAAAATATGTAGTTTCAAACAGATGTGTTTGAGTAGAAATATTTTTCCCAATATTCATTTTAAAAATTATGTCATACATGCATTCTCCTTGCTTCATCCACATAACAACACATTCTAAATGAAAAACAAATGAACTCCGAGCTGCAATAAGGCGGTTCACTTGTTAATCGACACCTTTGTGGAGCGAAATGTGGGAGAACGCGAGCCAAAGTCGAACTTTTTGATAAATAACTCTAACTAACTAACTAACTAACCATCACGCCGTTTCCCCGCAGGGGTAGACGGACCGCCAAACAACTCGATCTTGGCATACACTTCTTGCTTCAGACTTCTGACATGGCCCGACTCGAATATTTGATTCACTTGATCGTGCCATGTCTTCCTCGGGCGTCCCCGGATTCTTCTTCCATTCACATTCGCGTCATATATTCTCCTTACACTCCTCTCTTCGTTCATTCGCTCTACATGCCCAAACCATCTAAGCGTCCCTTTCTTAATCTTGCTCACTACACTTACATCAGCCTAAATAACTCCGCTGTTGGAATTAGCTATTATTAATATATAGATTACCTAAAGATAAATAAAATTGCTCAAAGTGAAATAATTGATTCTAATGAAATATTTTATTTTCTGGAGATCGTGTTAGAGCATAATACTTAGTTAATTTTTTTTTTTTTACAGTAACTCCACACAGGAGACCAAGGAGGAAATAATTTCCCTCAAGGCCTATATCATCTTTGGGGATGCTGTGTGGAGGATCTTTTAGAGGATGGGAAGGAGTGAACTTGGGTCTTGAAGAGACCCATGTTATAGGATGGAGGAAACACGGAGGCCGGCAGATCATTCCACAGCCGAGCTGTTGAACACAGAACGAGTCGTAGAAGCGACCCGTTCTCATGTGACAAATGTCAACCGTGTGCAAATGTTGGGCGCGTTTGGCGTGTTTCCCGACTATGCACCGGTGCCGAAGGGATCAATGACGCTAGTTCCTCGGAGCATCTTCCATTAAAATACCGGTAGAACAAGGACAGCATTCCCACCCGACGTCTGTGCTCCAAAGATTGCAACCCATTTGTTAAGATAGGCGAATCTATCAAACTGAATCTGTCAAGGTTTTTTTTCAGATATTTTGGGACTCCCGACCAGAGGTGGCTGCCAAATTCTACAATGGGGCGCACTTGCGATTTGTACAGGGTCAGCAGTTGTGTACTATTAAAGTATCTGCGGGCTCTGTACAATACGCCCACACATAGTGGATTATGGAAAGTGGTTGATATATTTATTTATTATTATGGAGACGGTTTGCATAGCTCCCGTGAGCGCTCAGGCCATAGGCCCATTGTGCTATCTCCCATTTTACCCTATCCCGTCCGGTTTTCTTGGATCCGTCTGTAAATCAGATTAGTTTTCAAATTCGTAAAATAGATGTAATATAAGAATAGGAAGTAATATTTGTACAGGGCCCTTGAGGTGATTTTTCACAAAAACGGCGTTATAAAAATCATCCGATTATTATTATTAGTTCCTGTTTGAAGGTTAGACCTGAAACCATGTTCCATTCCTATGTTCCAGAGAGAAGATACTCTCAGTATCGCCCTGGTGAAAGACCACCATTCAGAATTTAAACGGTGATTGAAATGGCTTTTAGCCGTGTTTGGTGACCAGATCTGAATAGCCAGGTATTTCCCCACCCTCCTCTTCCTCCTCCTCCCACCCTTCTCCTTCCCCTCCCCAATACCTTCAGCCTCACAACATTCCCCAATCGGGGATGCCTTAGTCTCACCTGCTCCAGACGGTTGGGAGCAGTTGAGACTTGTTATAAATAGGATTTGACTGGGTGCGGGAATGCGGGAGAAGGAGAGGAGGAAGGTTGGGTAGGTGTATTTACGGGAGACAGAGCATGTGAAGGCTTACCCGGTGAGGGGGTTTCTTCCAGGGAGCTCGGCTCGGGACCTTTGTCTAGCTCAGATTCGGCAGGCCTTGGAGCTCCTCTGCAGGATCGTGGGCAGACAGGCGGTCTTATAGTTGGGAACCAGACTCGAATACTTTGTTAAATGAAACTCCCGTATGCTTTCAAACTCAGTAGTTTAATTAAGAGGAAGGTACAGACATGGTGAATGTAGTTATAGTGAACAGGCTAACCTAACCTCACAATAATGTTACGGGCAAATTCTCTCTGATAATTCTCTACAACGGGCATGGTAAACTGTGATTTGAATAAAATACAACACAAACAGAGGGGAAAATGTAAAAGACAGCTCACGGTTTAGTTTGTAGAGGCAAGGTGTTTTCTGGGAAGGCAATTATTAGCTCTCCGGAGCGAAGCGTGGCAGGGCGGGAAGCCATCTTCAGCGCAGGTCCGGTGAGTGTGTTCGTTAGGCGGGCTCCGAGCGATGAATGATGTTTCCAAGGCCGGGTCCGCGCGGGGAATGGCGTGAACGGGGGGGGGGGGACCCGCGTACGTTTGTGTTGATTTTTTGCCGCTTCTAGCGCTGGTGTCTCACGAGAGGCTAGTTTTATGGATTATTTGCGTTATGTAACAGACTCTTGTGGGGTATTCATGTAAAAAAAAAAAAAATCCTTCCTTATGAGGTACATCACTCTAAACTGCTATATGAAGAAGTATTCGGCTTGTTTGCCGTCCTGCCTCATTCCAGCTGTCGGACTAATTGCCCTTAGTCTTGCTCCGATCTCCGTTTTATTGTTTTTGTGAAACTCACCTCTCCATTTACCTTTTCATTGTACCTCATAGGCCGATGCCATCGGCGCTCCCTTTATCTCAAGGTTTATGGGCGGTATGTTCAGCAACATTCCCATGACAAGGAGTAGTTCGGGCTCTTGTGATCCATCTGCATGCAAGTCCTTGTATGTGGTTGAGTATGACCATCACTGTTTTTAGTTTTGTTCTCTTCACCAGACCAGGTCTGCATGCATGATCCTTGGTTTCAAAAAAGCTGTGTACTGCCATTGCATCATTCTGGGTGTAAGGCCCCTCGTTCTGACGCAGATTCAATTAGTTGCCCACAATAGGCACAGGCCTTTCTACCTGGAGTTTTTACCTTTTTTTCTAGGATGACTCAATCGTCTCAGAGGGTTTAAGCTCCTTTCCATAGAAGGTTGGATTATTCCATCCTCTAGTTCCCTTTTACGTGTAAAGATTACTAGATCTGTCTTATCTGGATTGACTGACAGCCCTGTTTCTTCACACCATTCTTTCACTATTGCCAGTATTTACTGTAAAAGCCCCTAGCCTGTGTCTGCATCTTATGATGGTTGCACTATCATCAGCATATCCTTCTGTGTATTGGCTCCTCCATTTCTGAGCTTAGACTCCACAGCAGGAGTGACAGGACCCCTTCCTGTGGATATCCTCACGTCACCTCTAATGGTCACCTCACCCCTTGTCAACGTAAGTATCCCGGCCGAGAGCATGTTCTTCCTTACCTTTTTTTCTAAGAGGAACTACTAAAGGCCAGATTAAGAAATCCCATGATTTAAGAAAAGGCAATAAATTCAATAAATAAGACGTTTTAATAAAAATATTTACAGATAAATCTCATAATCAAAATAATTACTAAAACGGATATCAGTATTTCATCACACTCGGATATGTTATGACAGATAAAATTTTGATATTCCGAAATTTGAGCAACACGCTCTCAAAGAATTTTTCATTTCTACTAGCTGGGACATACCTCTCTACATACTGAATTTAATTCAATGGAACTTGGGTAGTAACAAACAGTCCCGTCTAGACCATGGCATGAGATGAGATTGTCGAATATTTTTGATTAAATTGTGTAGGTAGGTACTTATCTAGATTCATCCGTTTTATACGAACATAAATGTACCATAGGTTTGTAGAGCAAAAAAATAAAGCAATTTCGTTTTACACACACCATCAAGAAAATAAGTTAATTTAACACATTCAAAACTGGATAAAACAAAATAATTTTTAAAAAGTTTTATTTAAAAGTCAAATGTATTGACTGCTCCTCCTGAGTAGGATGTATCAATAGTCATTTATATGGAGAAAAAAATAAAGAGATTCTTGTTTATGTAGTGGTATATTGTATCGTAAAACTACTGCAAAGGAAGAGGGGACTATGGGTGGGTGTTCCAAACTATTTCCAACCAATTTTAACCCCCATCGGTGGGCACAAATACATTCAAACGAGCGCGCTTTAAAATGTTTTTCCTGTCCAATGGATAATAATGTTTCCCGATAGAAGGTGCCAAAGTCATAATGGGTCTTGAAAATGAGACAATTTAATTAACAAGGCCCATTAACTCAAACGATACCTGTTCCAGACGTAATGGCACACAGGCGAACTGTAGTGGGCAGCTGATCCCGATCTGCAAAGACAGCTGGGAGGAGAGAAAGCACAACCTGTGTCGATCCCTTGCAAAGAGGGAAAAGAGACTGACTACAAGACCTCATTGACGACTTTTGTACTTTGCAATGTAATTCTGCACAAAACCCCAATTCATGCAGAATTATTAGTAGAACTCGGGGCCGTGTCCGTGTGACGATGCTTGGTCTGGGTCCAGTGAGAGGTAGTAGTCTGATTGTGGTCCAGGGAAAGCGGTAGTCAAAAAGAAAGAAGGCGAGTAGAGCAGAAGTCGTAGCGGGCGGAGCAGTCGAGAAAGGGGAGCGTCTTGTCAAGCGAGCGGTTACTGGCCAACTGACTAAACCAGGATTTCGCGACTTACTTAAGGCGACCTGCTAGACGTCGCAGATTCAAGACTCGCAGAACTGCCGTGCTCTGCGCATATCCGACAAGCACCCTTCCTCCCGCACCGCAGTACCGCTCTGACATTTTATTCAAGTCATTCATAATCTAAACGGTCGATGAAAACATGTTTCCCACAAACCGCGCAGTATACATTCCCAAAGGGATCGGGAGTAGGGGTCATTTACGGACAGCGAAATAATATTTATTGTACGACCCGATTCCCTTAAAACTAGACATTCTTTATGCAAGTGGAATATAACAAATGTGTTATCAGATGGCCGCGTCAAAACATTTCGGGAGAGGCGAACATGTCCGACACAATGCCTTTAGTATATAAAATGTGTAGAACTTTATCTGCCGGGAATTTCTAATCTTTATTTCCATAGCAATGGAATAATAATTAGCAAAAACCAATTAAAAAAAATTTCATTCTGTGACAAGACGCTATCTTACTTGCCATATTTTCTCAATTGTTCTACTAGAAAGAAAAAATAGTTAATCTAAATCAAAATTATGAGTAAGTAAGTAACTAACTAACTAACCATCACGCCGTTTCTCCCCAGAGAAGACAGAGAAACACCCCCTGCTTCATTCACATTCATACGTAGTCTCATACATCCTCTTCTGTTATTCGGACTTCTGACATGGCACGACTCAAGTATTTGATTCACTTGATCGTGCCATGTCTTATGCGGACGTCCCCGGGTAGATGCCTACATTAAACCATTAGGTATATTTTTTTAACTACCAAACTTTCTGAAAGCATCAACATAGTTTTTTTTTTTACTTTACTCATAAAAAAAATTCACTTGTTTTGATCTTATTACCATCAAACAGGGCACATACCCGTACGATACCTACGTTGATACGATTATTTCGGTAGAAAAAACTGAATAAAGATTTTGTAGCAAGTGTGAGAACCCTTTTATCTCCGTATTTTAAGTTTGCCTTTTACAAGAAAAAAACGAAAACCCGTCTTCCCGTAATCTGTTTTCCAAACGACGTCGTAGCACTGGCCGTTAATGCTCTACGACATTCAGCATCTACGCCCTTAGTAACGATACGCCGCTACGGCTGCTACGATTATAGTCCGACTCGCAACTCGACGGGAATAAAATGTCTCGACTGCCTCCTAGACGTTTGGTCGTCAATGCCTCCATAAAAACATGGAAATCGACTTTTTCGCAAGACGATTTTGGTTTCCAACTTCTGGCGTATCTGTTTTAGCCAAGAAATACCGCCTTAGCCATCGTTCAATATAATTAACATAATAAACGTTTAATTGTCTTTTGATATGTTAAACTTTAAACAGACAAAAGCAATCTTCAGATTTATAGGAATAAAAGTAAAGTCTTGTTTTGTGTTGCAATACCAAAATTGCGTGTTTAAATCTCAATTCTCCACCAAAAGGAAATTATTTACTGATTTTTATAAAATACTTCAAGGAACAATGTCGTCTGACCTTACATTATTTACCACTCCAGCCGGTTTGCATATTGCCCCTGTCATGGCAGAAAACTTTCCCACTAATAACTTAATATTTTCTGCTAGAACGTATTATACAGCCATGATAAGGGTATTCTTATAATAATTATGTGTTGTTTATGATCACTAACATTTCCGCCATTTTGCTTTGCTTCTTATTCTCATATTATGTCGTAAAATAAAAGAGACATTTTTTTACGACCGATGATAAATAAGATAAAGATTATTTTACCAAAGTGGTAAAAACCGTTGTCTGTAAACAAATAATACTGTTATCATTAATGTATGAAATAATACGTAATTAAAACAGATGAAACTCTTTACAAGATAGAGAATTCCGGAAAAATCTAAAGATATCTTAATTGCCTCTAATTACTGTTTTCTCAGTATCGAAAGAAAATTTATTGATTTCTTTTGATGCAATATCATGGTGGGTGTTTTTCTAGGGGATATGCTGGGCCCAAGTGGATGTTTTTTAAGAGCTGACATCAATCATATAATCAAGTATATGGACTACCGAACGGGAACTCAGTTTACTTCCCAAATATTCTCCTAGAGGCAGATGATAATTAAATCTGTCTTTCCTTTATAATGAAAATAATGGGAGTGCCATAATAAGTCACCCAATTTTGATAATATATAGCATATAGGATATAAAAACACTTGCTTTGGTTATTGTTAATCACGTCTAACAATTGACTTAATGAGTTGTACGATTCGTAGTCCTTTCAATAGCATTATCAAATACTTAGTCCAAAGAGTCTGTCGATATTTCGGCTATTTCTGCTCGAATGCTGGCTTTGAGCTGCTCCAGAGTTTCTGGTTTGTTTACATAAGCTCCACTCCTAAGATATTCCCACATAAAACGTGGGCGTCAAATTAGGATAGCGCGTGGAGCAGTTAAGTCGTAATTAAATATTTTTGAGGTGATATGATCGAAACAAATACTTCTGTTAATACAATCGTTCGAGCTTTCACAACACAATATTTCGGGTCATGATCATGTAAAGCTTTCCGTATACGATTACAGGATTTTCTTGTTCATCCTCGAAAAGTTCGACCAAATTATAACCTTACCATACCACGCCGACCTGTTTTAAAGGGTGCAGCGGGTTCATGGATATACCTGGGAATTTCACGTCTCTACAACCTTCATTTTATTTGTTTACAGATTCACTTACCTCTATATAATTTTTCGAATAACTTTTGAATAATTATAAAAGTATTAATTGATAAACTAAAGTTCTTAAAAACTTAAGACAAGATTTTTGTGCATAGCGCAAAGGGTAACAATTATTTTTATAAACAATAATTATTAGCCTGAAACACTCACCCGCCAAGTTAATCAATATATACTAGTGTTTCATTCAATAATTACTGTTTTTATTATATTTTCACCTGTAAACAACCAACTTTATTAGTATGAGAAAGGCTTGTAACGGCTAAATCCCTAGTATATATTGATTAACTTGGCGGGTTTGCGATAAGCCGACGTAGCTCAACGGTAGAGCATCTGACCGGACATCAGAAGGGTGCAGGTTCGAGTCCTGTCGGCGACATTTATCTTTGCTCGGAAAGGTTTTTTTCAATTTGGATGAGTGTTTCAGGCTAATAATTATTGTTTATAAAAATAATTATAAAAGTATTAATAATTATAACAAGATTATATAAAATAACTCAATAAAAAAATTCTTTTATTTTAAGAAAACAAATTACTATGGGTAGTTAAAAATAGCCTAATTAACTAATTTAGGCAACTTAATACTCTATACGAAATAGCTGACATAATTCCTCCAAGAGTCAAAGAATAATGCAACTCTGTGAAAGAAGGCTATTTTTGAAAAGACTCAAAATCTTTAATTTAGAGTGCACTAACCTTAGAAGTGTACAGGGTTTTCCTTTGAAATTCTAAAATAACAAATAGAAGATATGCAATGTTTTACCCCCTAATATAAAATTCAATTACTCCGTGCTCCGTTACTATGGGATAAATACGTTGGAGAAACTGGCAAAGAAGAACTAAGTGGATTGCAAGTGTAACGTACCTATTAAAGATGGTCCGATCGCCGTTATTATGTTGCCGTGGCAACAGCGCCGCCGTCTGGGCGTCGCTCGCCGCCATAAACCGTCGCGGCGCCTCCGAGCGCAGGGTTGTATTGGCCTATAGCCCGTATTTCCTCGACTCATCGCCTCATTGCCCGTATCCTGCCTCCGCCTGATTTATCTGCGGTATTAAATTTAATGTTTCTATTACGGCAGCTTTCATCGAATCAATTGTCACAATATTTTCCAATATCGACACACAGTCGCAATAATAAAAGATAATAAAAGTATATTGCGATGGCAGAACGCATATATTTGTGTTTCTTTTGGCATAATACATAATATAAATTCTTAGTAAATAACTAATGGAATTTGCTTCATTGAATTTATTTGTCGGAGTAATGCCGGAGTAATATTATTTTATGTGAAATAAATCGGTGGTTTATTATGTTTTGTGTTCTAAGAAAAACTAGAATATTACTATTTATTTCGTGTATTTTTTTAAGAATGACTTTTGTTGATCTCGGTTATTAGCTGGTCAACTGGGCCAATTTAACCTCCTCAGTGTATCGTAATAATCTTAAGAATCAGTCATGTTTATACTGCAAATATAAAAAAATAACCCATTCAAATCTTCAAACCCATTAAAATCATTGTTAAACGTTGTTTCTTAATTCAAAGATGTCGCGTCTGAATTATTTGACATTAGTTACTAAATCTAAATGTTAAAACAATAAAGTGTGGATATTTATAACTACCTACCTCAATAAGAAAGAATCTTACAATTTTCAGGAAAACAAATGTCTCAGTATAGGTATGATCGGGAAACATTAAATACATAGATTGTGACGATGCTCTGTTTTTAAACCATGTTCCTAGATACATTGGTCACTTTTAATAACGTCGATAGGACCGTAAAAAACCTTGTTTTTTTTAATTAGAAAATATAACCATTATTCTGACTCGCTAGTAAGTTGATAAAGATATAGTTTGATGAAAGAATTATCTAAAATCTTTTTTAATTTATTTAGCGTACAAGACGTTGAAAACATAAATAATTTTTTCTTCTTTTCTTTTTTTTAAGAAAGGCAAGCATTTCCGGGATACGAATAACCTGAAAATATTTGAAAATCTACTACTACCATCACACTAAGCGGAAGATGTTGCTTGTGTCGTCATGGAGGACTCACCAACCTAAGGAATTGAACTCAAGATGCCTGGGTAGGACACAGATGCGATGCCAACTAAGCCACTGACCAGTCTTAATTTCAAACTGTGGGATAAAATTCCAAAAATAAAATGTAATGTGATGCTGCTATAAATGATCCAGAAAATTATAGGTAAATAGTTGCTTAAAACATTATTTAACTAAATATTTATAGACAGGTT
Source organism: Halesus radiatus (assembly GCA_022606495.2). NCBI lineage: Eukaryota > Metazoa > Arthropoda > Insecta > Trichoptera > Limnephilidae > Halesus > Halesus radiatus. The sequence continues at coordinate 4,875 of JAHDVE020003800.1, read as the reverse complement.
AAAATCGTATCGCTTAAGTCTAAAAATTAATGATCTTCTGTGAATACTGACGATGTACGAGTATTTACAAAGAGTAAGATTTCGTATTTACGGAAAAAAAAACTTTTTAAAAGCTACATTTTATTTGAGATCTCTCGATCACCATACTAGAGGCTCACGCCCGTATCAAATAACAGTAATTTTGTAAGCAATTTAAATAAAAAGATAAATTTCTTCGAAGGTGCGGTCCTGTTCCCCATCTGAGATCGTCGCTTTTCTTCTCGGACCATTGTAGTCTGAATACCATCACGTTGTGGTATATAATATTCTTTATATCATTTCTCCCGTACCTCAGTTCAATGAAACATCCCCGTCGCGTCGTATGTACCCACTTTATTTGCTCGAATGTTGGGAGCTATCGTAATTCACGATAGAAAAAAAAACTCTGGAAAACTGTTTATTCGTTCTAAGACAATATTATCAAACATCTGGCCCATTAAACCGACTATTATAAAACGAGTAAACAATCATTTTAAGATGTTATGGTATATAGTTTTTCTATAGCTACCTCAACTATTTGAAGATTTTACGTAGAAAGTAATTACTTTGTGGTTTAACATATTTTTGTCAATAATTTTTCATCCTTTAGCGTTAAAAATCTTCCATTTGAAGTAAGGCTGGCTTTTTATGCAAATAAAAATACAGATAAATTTCTAATTAATTCAAAAGATAAGGATGATCAACTAAGCCACTCGGGAATCTATAAATTAAATTTTAATAACTATTCGGCTTTTTCGTATCTGTAAAACGGCACATAATATTAATATTAGAATCAAATGACATCGTAGATGTTTAAATAGCTGCGGTTTTTCGAAATTCGGAATTCGCCAGCTATTAATTGGAAACGGTCATTCTGTTACATGGAAGCTTATCTCTGTCGCACTGTTCCATTGTTTCGTTTCATGTTTTGTCTCCTTCCTTTTGTACATCTTAACCATATACTCGTATATGTGATCACTCTATGTATTTTTGTTTAGTTTTAAATTTTACCCAGATGTACCTTGAGATAAGAGAAGCCGGTTGGTCTTGATTTATAAATAAATTAGTGCTTTAAAACAAAGTGTTTTTTTTATTTTATATTTGAAACGTGTTGATTGGTTTACTAATTAACGGCTTAATGATTCACAAAATAATTAGAAAACAATTTTGCAATCAACGTTACTTCTATCACCACGGTAGTCCTTGGATTTAAAAAAAAAAAACTTTTTAGAGAAATGATTCGAAAAATATTTGGAACAAAAATGATTATTAATATTTAGAAGTATCTGAGTACCTACTTTCGGTAAATGAAGTTAATTATGGCATACTGTGATGTGTTATGCTTTAAACAATTGTAGTAATAGATGTTACTTTGAAACAATGATGGGTAGATAAAATTATTTAGAAAATACATAAACATTAATTTATTTTCTTATAAAATAGCACATTAATTTACACAATCACAAAGGGATCTAACTTAAAATAATAATAAAAATCCCACAAGAGTCACACAAAATCACACAAAACTGGTCGGATCTAGTGAGACTATGACATCCCCAATTGGGGAATGTTGTGAGAGTGGTGGAAATTGAAAGAAGAAGGAGAAGATGAACTGTGGAAAGTAGCTGAATACGCATTTAAATCTGATCACTAGAATTACCTCAATCCATTTCACGCAAATTAATTGTCTTTTATATATTTATTTACTCTTTATAAAAAAACGTTATACTTATCTATTATATAGAATACATATTTTCATGGGTGGGTTTATTGCCTAATAGAAACTTCATTAAACCGACCCTTGGAAAAATGAACATGGTTCAACAATAATTATTGTAGCGTTCTCCACATAGTGTGATTTGTATAATAATGCAAAACTATTTTAAAATATTGTCTCAAGTTGGAAAGGGATAGGAAAGGGAGGGGAGAGGAATGAAATAAAAAGGGTGGACATTAAACATCATTATCCTGGTGGAAAGAAGAAAATAAATTCTTCACTTTAGCCTTCAAAATGAGCTTTAAAGGAGCATTCCGTACATAAGAGGGTAGTTCGTTCTAATGGTCACCTCTAACCAGCGTGATAATAAGGGCCCCTTTCAGTTTATAAAGATACATTAGTGGTAATAGTGAATACCCTAGATCGATAATACGTTCAGTTTCTGACATAAGATGGCAAACATGCTACAGTAGCACCTCCAGTGGTGGGGGTTGTGCAAATTGTTTTTTCATACATTTTAATAGATATTCTATGAAATATATTCTAAATATATTACAGAAAACGAAAATTCATAAAATAAATATTAGGTAACCTGCATATGATTTTATTGCTTCTTCGCTAAAATAGGTTTTTTTTAAAGAGGCTAATAGGTTTGTATTAACACTTATTTCAACACTCTGTCTGAAATAGTTTAGAAAGGCAATAAAATAATTATAGAATCCTGAGAAATATTCTCTAATTTCTTATTTTTAGACTCACTTTTATATTCCTAAATATTACATTTTTATTGACATATGCTTTAATGGGAATATTTAAATATTTACTAAAAAATAATTTAATAGTTAGGTATATGAATTCAATTATTTACCGCAACAGTAAATAATAATAAAAATATAAATGATCATATTAGAATATCATAACTATTATTAAGACTAGTGTTATGTAACGAAAGGATGGCCCTGAGATGAGTTCTAGCTACTCGTCTTAACAAATAACATAGGCAAGCAATCGCATAATTTCCCTCCATAATTAACCAATCAGGCAATTCTAGCGCCCAAATTAAACCAATCAGTTAATAAATTAACAAAGCAAAAGGAAGCGACGCGAGCGCCAACCGCGAATTGACGACCGCTCCTTGGTGCCCTTGAAACTCACTTCCCGCCTGGAGCTCAAGGAGTCAACTGCGTCTCTGAAAAGAGATGGCCATTTTGTGTTACTAGTTTTTTACGGCCAAGTACTATTCATGCGGATTGAAACCCGAAGCTAGACGTGCCACTTGCTGCCAAAGAACTCAACATGGTGCCTTACCAATTAAAAACCAATTAAATTCAGTGCAGAGATGTCCAGCCCTGGCGTCATTGCCAACAAAATCCTGCCGCCCGACCAGATCACCCCATGTAAGCTGATTTTGCTTCTCCCCCTAATGTGTTGTTCAAGCTCTTGTTACATTTGCAATACCCGGTTAGAGATTTGAATCAGAAAGAGAGAAATTTTACGATAAAATCGTGTCTAGAATAGGACCTTTTACTAACTACTCGATTGTTCTTAACCTACAATGTGTGTCCGACCTTACAATAAACCCTGAGTATGAAAGCATTTCACCGTACTCATTTAACGTAAAATTAGAGACGCCCTCAACCCAATTATAAGATTGCAATCGATCCACGACCCCGAACGATGAGAAGCTAATGCCACTGCCGATCTGAGCTATGCTAATGTCCGGAGCAAGGCTTCACATCTAAGAGGCCATCTCCAGGGTAAGTCCTGCCGATATGATTGTCTCCCATAACTTTTCCTTGTAACCTAACCTTCTTCCTCTCCCTCACATTCTTTTTATAACACTAGATTCATGTTATAATTTAATATTAAAGAAAAATATCACGATGTTTACAATAACTTTAATAATTATTACTTATTTTATTGTAAATATATTAATGTCCTCATTAAATCAAATATAAATAAAGATTATTGATAAGAATTTTGATATATTAAACCAAAGGGAGAAGTCTTTTATTCCCCTTCTAAACCGCCTATACACAGAGCGCTAGCAGAGAGGCTGATTACTGATAGTACAAACCTAATTGCCTCTTTAATATTTTTTTCATATATTAACAAAAAGGCAGTTAAGTCATATGTAAATAGTTACATGTAAATTACCTAATACATATTTTATGAATTATTTATTTTGAATACATTTCACATAATATCTCCCGTCGTGGAAGGCGATAGTTTAGAAGACGTTTAGTCAAACATTATTAGGAACAAAGAAATGTTTTTATTTTTTTAATATGAATACCGCACAAGAGTCCCAACTATTCCCAACCGTCTGGAGCCCGTGAGACTATGGCATCCCCAATTGGGGAATGTTGTGAGGCTGAAGGTATTGACGAGGGGAAGGAGAAGGGGAAGAGGAATGTGGGGAAATACCTGGCTATTCAGATCTGGTCACCAAACATGGCTAAAGGCTATTTCAAGCAACGTTTCAATTCTGAACGATGGTCATTCACCAGGGTGATTCTGAGAGTATCTGCCACTCTGGAAGGTGCGCAAATATGCTATATATTATTTTTAAATGAATTAATTGTGAAACAACACAGTTTAATTAAATAAATTTTATTTGCGCACGCCGGGATTTGAGCCCGCGACCTTCGGATTCCTAGTCGAGAGCCTTACCCCTCAACCGTGGAGGCCGTCAAATTGATCCAATCGCTTGTGAATAGTTACCAAAAACGTTATGGCAATTGTATGTATACATACTACGAGTATAACTAATTATCGCCATTATGACCAATGTGATTGTTTTTTGTGTTGAATGGCGAAACGTAAATAAATTAAGTAAACGATAATAATAAAATTGTCGTCTTATTTAATACGATTTCTAAATAAAATATCAGTCAGCACATCAATAATGCTAGAAAATGTTGAAATGAAGCAAAGTAATAAGACAATTGCTTCGTAAGATCTATCCATATAAACAGTCGGTTTCCATTAGTATTTTAATTTAACCATTTACCCTACGGCATTCCCTTTTTTTACAGTAACTCCACACAGGAGACCCTGAGGGAAATAATTTCCCTCAAGGCCTATATCATCTTTGGGATGCTGTGTGGAGGGTCTTTTAGAGGATGGGAAGGAGTGAA